>CAUYTI010012163.1:0-10736 GCA_963575145.1 Galago senegalensis
GGGCAAGTGGATTGTTTGAGCTCAGAATTTTGAGACCAGCCTGAGCAAAAGTGAGACCCCCCATCTCTACCAAAAAAAAAAAAATAGCTGGACATTGTGGGGGGTTCCTGTAGTCCCAGCTACTTGGGAGGCTGAGACAAGAGAATCACTTACGCCCAGGAATTTGAGGTTTCTGTGAGCTATGATGCCACAGCACTCTACTGAGACTCTGTCTTAAAAAAAAAAAAAAAAGAACAACAACAACAACAAGCTGAACCCAAAACTAGCAGAAGGAAATAAATATTAGAGTAGAAATCAAGAAACCAGAGAAGAGAAAAAAGGCAGAAAAAATAAATGAAACCAAAGTTAATTCTCTGAAAAGATTGAATAATTGACACACTTTTAGCCATATAAGCTAAGTAAAAATGAAGAAGACTGAAATTACTTAAATCAGAAATGACTGATTTATAATCTCAGGGACATGACAGAAAATTCTACAGAGGTAAAAAAAAAAATTGAAGTGGAGGGAAATCTTCCTAACTCATTCTATGAGACCAGCGTTACTCTGGTACCAAAGCCAAAGGTACTACGTAAAAATCACAGTTCACTTCCTTACCAACACTGATGCAAAATCCCCCCCAGATACTAGCAGACCAAGTGGAGCAGCATATTAAAAGGACTGCACGCCGAGACCCCGTGGGATTTATTTCTGGAGGGCAAACCCAACCCTTGTAATGCTCCGTATTAACAGAATGGAGGAAAAAACACACACATGGTCATCTTGATTGATGCCAAAAAAAAGTATTTGACAAAACCCAACATCCTTTATGATTAAAAAAGCCTCTTAAAAAACCAAGAACAGAAGGAAACTACCTCAACATAATAAGAGCCATATATGAAAAACCCACAGCTAACATTATCATGAAAGACAAAGGTTTCCTCTGAGATAGGAAAAAGTCAAGGATGCCTACTTTTGCTAGAATTCTGTTTAGCATAGTATTGGAAATTCTAGCCAGAACAATTAGGCAAAAAAATACATACATGGCATACAAAATGGAAAGAAGTAAAATGTTCTGTGTTCACAAATGGTATGATCTTATATGTAGAAAACCCTAAAGATTCCACCAAAAAACCTATTAAGCTAATAAATGAATTCAGCAAAGCAACAGGATACAAAGTTGATACACAAAAATCAGTTGCATTTTCTATATGCTGACAATGAACAACTCAACATTGAAATTAAGAAAACAATTCCATTTATGATAGCATCAAATAGAACAAAATACTAGGAATTAAGTTAACCAGGGTGGTAAAAGACATGTGTAATGAAAATGACAAACAAGGCTAGGCGCAGTGGCTCATGCCTGTGATCGCAGCCCTCAGGGAGGCTGAGGCAGTGGATCACCTGAGCTCAGCAGTTAAGCTCTAGCAAGAGCAAGACCCTTCTCTTCTAAAAATAGGAAAACTAACTTGGTGTTGCGGCCAGTGCCTGTAGTCTCAGCTACTCGGGAGGCTAAGGCAGGAGGATCCCTTGAGCCCAGGAGTTTGAGGTTGCTGTGAGCTATGATCATGCCACAGCACTCTACCCAGGGCAAGAGAACGAGACTCTGTCTCTAAATAAATACTACGAAACTTACTGGAAGAAACTCAAAGGACATAATTGACACACATCCCATGTTAATACTACCCCAGAGTTATCTACAAATTCAGTGCAATCCCCATCAAAATCCCAAAGATAACTTTTGCAGAAATAGAAAAATCAATCCTAAAACTCATAAGGAATCTCAAGGAACTCCAAGTAGACAAAACCAATCTTAAAAAGAAAACCAAAGCTTGGAGCCTAACACTTCCCAATTTAAAAACTTACTACAAGGCTAGTGGGATATGAGAGAGCAGAGAGATAAATCCCGGCATACGTGCTCAGATGGTTTTTGACAAAGGTACCAAAACCAGACATTGAGAAAAGACAGTCTGTCCAACAACCTGTGCTGGGCACACTGGACATCCACACGGAAAAGAGTGGTGATGGACTGCTCCATTACAGCATAAATGACAATGGACTCAAAATGGGTCAAAGACCCCAAACTATAAAAGCCTTAGAAAAAACATAAGGTAAAAGCTTCATAACATCAGATTTAGCAATGGTTTCTTAGATGTGAAACCAAAGGCATAATCAAAAAGAAAAAAAATTAGGGAGTTTGGACATCTTGAAAAATTTAATTTGTGCATCAAAAACCAGTATCAAACACAGTAAAAGGTGACCCACAGAATGGAAGAAAATATTTGCGAGTCAAATATCTGATAAGAGAATATCTGATAAGAGATAAATATCCACGATAAAGAGAGAACTTTTAAAAATCAATTTAAAAACCACCCAATTTAAAAAACAGGCGAAAAACTTCAGTAGTTACCTCTCCAAAGAAGTTATACAAATGGATAAGTACTTGAAAAGATACTCAGTATCACTAATCATAGGAAATGTAAATGAAAACTACAATGAGATACCACCTCGCACCCATCAGGATGGCCACTGTAAACAAACAGAAAATAACAGACTTCAGCAAGGCTGTGGAAAATCAGAGCTCGTGTGTACTGCTGGTGCTGCTGTCAAAACCATATAGAAGTTCCTCAAATATATATATATGCAGTTGCCATATAATCCACTTGGCGGTATGTACCCAAAAGAACTGAAAGCAGGGTCTTGAAAAAGTTATTTGTATAGCCACGTTCACAGCAGCATTATTCACAGTAGCTAAACCATGGAAGCAACCCAAGTGTCCATCATCTCTGCGTCCCCACCCCCAGGAGGACTGGTACAGGCTAGTGGCCTGTCAGGAACCGGCACAGCAGTGAGCGGTGGGAGCCAGGGAAGCTCTGTCTGTGTTCACAGCCACTCCCCACCGCCTGCACCACCGCCTGAGCTTCGCTTCTGTCAGACCGGCATCAGACTATCCCCAGAGCAGGACTCTGCTGCAAACGGCTTGTGGTGGGGCCGAGGCTGTGAGCTCCACATGAGAATCTAACTCCTGAGGATCTGAGGTGGAGCTGAAATGCACCTGAACCATCCTGAAATCACCCCACATCCCGGTCCATGAAACTGGTAGGTCCCTGGTGCCAAAATGTTTGTGGACCGCTGCACCAACAAAGGAATAGATAAACAAAACGTGGTCCTTACATACAGAGGCATATTAATCACTCTTGCAAAAGAAATCCTGCAATCTGCCACAGCACAGGTGCGCCCTGAAGACATTATGCTAAGTGAAATAAACCAGACACGAACAAACAAACCCTGCCTGAGTCCACTCATAGGAGGTCCCCAGTCTTCACATCCATAGAGAGAAAGAAGATAGCGGGTGCCAGGGGCTGGGAGGGGGAAGGGGGGTGAGTGTCTAACGGGGACAGAGCTTCAGTTTTGCAAGGAGACCCAGTTGCAGAGATGAGGGTGGTGACGGTGGCACTATACAAATACATGATACTGCCAATCTGCGTGCCCAAAAATGGTTGACACCATAAATTTTATGTGCAGTTTACCACAATTAAAAATTCACAGTGGAGTATCTGTACTGTACTTCTCCTTATGAAGGAAAGAAGGGGAGCAGGAGAGCACCCACTTGCCTGTCTGCAGAGCACACAGGAAGGATGAACAGAGATCGAGGTGGTGGCTCTGTCCAGGCCATGGGACAGAGTCTGCCCCAAGACACCTGTGTGTGCAGCTCCACCTCTGGGGGCCACCATGTCTTCCCATCCCCTCACACAGACCCCCAAATAAGAACTGAACCGAGTTGGGACGGGCACCCAGCTGGCTGCAGCTCACCCTGGGGCAGCACAGGTCTGAGCTGTAGGGCCCCCCCCAGATGGCAAGACCGCCCCCACCCCGCCCTATGTGAAGATGAAGCTTCCAGGGGACTCTGTCCCTCACTGAGCAGCAGCAGATGTGCCTCCTCTTCCCCCTCACCTTCTAAGGACAGGACAGCAGGTAAGTCACAGGCACACCGACAGCCACTGTCCAGGTCACTGGAAAGCCTTTCCGTCCACACCTGGCTCCGAGTGGTTATGTTTGGGGGTCTGAAGTGACACCAGATCTGTGGCTGGGTTGGTGCTCCAGTCCCTGCGTTGCTCGAGGAACAACTGAGCCACCCTGACAGCGGAATTGAACCACGTCACAGATGGGTGAAATGACAGGCTGAAGGCAGCAGAGGAGCAGCACCCAGGTCACTGCAGCAACAGTGTGTGCTGGACTCCACCAGGGTCAAGAGGAAAGCCTGCAGTGGCCCTGGCTCAGGCTGCCAGCCTGGCCCTTGCAGTGTGGCCAGCAGGTGCAGAGCTCCTCAGGTGGACCTGCCGTGGAAGGAGCAAGTGCATATGTTGAGAACCAGGTTTCTTGCTGTTGAAAACGTGTGTTATTTAAAGAGAGTGTGCCAGCCCCATAGGGCAGAACTGGAGTTGGCAACATCACGATGAACCCACATACATGTTAAAACATGTGTGTAGATGGGCGCAGAAATCTGGAGGTGGGCTGCCCCCCGCCACATTCCCTGGCTCTGCCAGCTGAGAGTGCCCAGGCCCAGAGAGCACACCGGACCTTGGTTTCTAAAGACTGGTCTCCAGCGAAAGGGACCAGTTCTCCTTGGAGAAGCGGGTTCACTTCAAGATAAAGGTAAGAACAGTGCAAGCTGGGCCCGAGCACCGTGGGGTGCCAGAAAGCGAGGCAGCGCTCAAGAAAAAGCGGAAAGTTGAAAGGGCACAGAAGCTGACCTGACGGAATTCCCGATGCCAAGCCTGGCGCAATTTGAGCAGCAAAAGTAAGCGATTATATTTGATTATAGTCCATAAGTTAATGTCTGTGAAACATACAGATATAAATGAATCATTAAACAAATAAGGGGAGGAAAGAGGATAGAGCTTCCTGTGGAATTCCAGTCAATAAACGTGGGGGGAAAGTGGAGAACAGGAAACCCCCCCTTCGCAGACACCACAGATTTTTCCTGTCACAGCATCACCCACAGGTGGGTGCTAAACTCAGTGGGCACGTCTGAGGAGAGAAAGGACTTCACAAGGTCTGGAGGTATCTGCCTCAGGATATTTATCAGTCATGAAGGGGAAATGGCACATTTGGAGAGGAGAGGCTCACAGACACGCCCTCACCAAGTCGTCAAGACCCAGGGTGAGATGGTGCAGGCACCGCCCCCCCCTCCAGCCAGCACCACTCTGTGTCCCACCAGAAACCCAACATTGCCACCAGATCATGGAGGGACCTTCTGTACAACAGCTGCCTCCAGTGCTGGTCTGAAACATCAGGGTCACAGGACAGGAGGGGCCGTGGGACACAAAGAAGCCACAATACCTGAACACCACTGGGGACCAGGGAACAGAAAACGAATGTCAGTGGAAAACCAGGAGGTTTGAATAACCCCGCTGGAGTCAGTTAACAGTACTGTGCACTCGCTTTCAGCAGGAGGACGGGTGAGGGGAAGATCTGGAACTTCTCTGCAAGTCTAAAAATTATTTCAAAAAAACGTTGTTTTTTTTTAAGTAGAGAGAGGATGGAGAGAGGACAGATCTCAGATCTCATCCCCATCAGTCACGCCTCTGGGCCCAGCTGTCCTCTCAGGGCTGCCACCCTCATGACCCATCCCCACACCTGCCCTGTGTCCTCTCTGGGCCTGTCCCACCACAGGGCCTTTGCACATGCCACGCCCCTCCTGCTATGTGCTCTTCTTCAGAAGCAGGCACAGTCATGCTCCCTCTGCTCCCTCAGGTCCCCACTGAAGTGTAGTCTACTCCCAGAGACCGTCCCTGTGGACCCTCCATGAAGAACCCTCGTCACCTTCTCTACCTGCTTCCCCGCAATTCCTCTGAGGATCTTCCTGGTGTCAGCTGTGCTGCACCTCTGTCTGTGACCGTCTCACACTCTTGCATCTCGCTCTGTGGAAGGCAACCATCCTGTCTCATTAATTCAGCTTCCCAACAACCCAGATGGGAGTCCCACCTCACAGGTACACCGCAGGCAGGTAGCAGGGCGGAGAAATGGCCTACACACAGAGAGGCCAGTGATGTAAACACACCCCCTCACTCATAATAACAAGGAGATTCTATTTTTGCCTCATTGAAATGGCCACGTGTCTGTAAGATTAGACACCAGAGGGGGTAGGGAGACCCTGCTGTCCAGCATCACAGTGGAAGCTAAATTAGGGGAACCTTCAGGGAAGGCAGTTTGGCTTAAGGTGTCAAAACCATAAAAAACGTGGGAACCCTTTGATCCTGTGGGTCTCCTACAGATGTGGCCTAAGGAAATAAAGTTGAGTTCAGGGCACAAATGAACATACAAGGATTTGTATCACAGTACTATTTAAAAGAGTCAGGCGGGAACTAGCGCACTGTCAACAGAGAGTTACTTAAACTCAGTGACACTGGGGACCACAGGCAGCCATCACACTGCTGCCTCTGGAAGGAGAGCAGGTGATGTAAGAGATGTCACAGGTGTCAGGAGAAGACACTAATGAGTTGTCTAGTGTCATCCCAACTTTACCAAATACTTGTGCAGACATGAAGGTGCACAGGTCACGGTGGTGGTGACCGCGGCTGGGAGCTTCCTGGCCCGGCCCTCAGCTAAGCTGCTGGAGACAGCTCTGTCAACCCTCAGAGCGCCACACCAGGAAAGACCTCTCATTGTCCCCATCTCACACACGAGAAAACCGAGGCACAAATGAGTAAAGTGAATGGCGAGTGGACACACAGCTGGCAGGGCCGCGTCCTAGCTGAGGACATAAACTCACTGCTGACCACACGTGCTCACGCATACATGATGACCCAGAACACACCCAGCCTCACACAGACTGGATAGGAGCCATGGCGGCCACCTGCACTGTCTTCGTTAAGACTTACACATGTTCTCTGATAACACGTCTGAGTTTCGTAATCAGAAAAACTAATCTAGAAACGCTTCTTGTGTTTGGTAAGGAGATAATCGCAGGCTTCCCAGAAGCTTTCCGTCAGAGCCCATGATGCCTCCTCGCAGTATGCCAGTTCCTGTGGCTGTGAGACTGGTAAGTTTTTAACTTACACAGTCTCATTTCAAACCAAGAGAAGTCACAAGAGGAGTGCCAGGAGCCCCAGATACACCCCGCCGGCCCCCTCCTTCTCGGCCAGGCCCTCCTCCAGTCCCTGCTGTCCTCAGTTGTGTTTCTGAGCCCTTTGGAAGGCAGGGAATATGCTCGCCTTCTGCTCAGTGCTCCTGCACGGGTATCTTAGGAAAGACGGTGCTCTCCTCCATAAGGACACGGCGCAGTTATCACAACCCAGAAACTTAACATGGACGGGACGCGGCCCTAACTCACAGCTCACATGCACACTTTGCCGGCAGCCCAACAATCTTCTCCCCTAGACAAGTCCTAATCCAGGATCCCGGATTCCACTTGGTAATTGAATTTCTTCATTCTCCTTGACTCTGCACAGTTCCTAGGCCGGGGATGGAGGTTCACGCCTATGTCTGGAATCCTTACTCTTTGGGAGGGCTGACGTGAGAGGATCCCCTGAGCCCTCTAAGAGTTTGAGACCAGCCTGGGAGACATAGTCTCTACAAAAACCTCTGTCTCTACAAAAAATTTTGAAAGTTAGTCAAGTGTTGTGGCAAGCACTGTATTCTCAGCTACTTGGGAGGCTGAGGCAGGAGGGTTTTTGAGCCTAGGAGCAATGAGCTATGATGACACCACCGCACTCCAGGCTGGGTGACAGAGTGAGACTATCTCCAAAATAAAAATGTTTAAAAAACTAAAAAACAAACAAACAGTGCTTTAGTCTTCCCTTATATTTTTTGGACTTGGCATTCCTGAAGAGTTCAGATCACTAACTTTGCAAATACCCCTCCATAGGGGTTTATCAGGTCACAAGACTTTGGCAGGAATGGGGCTACCTGAAGATGGGGTGTCCCACTCCTGGTGCTGTTAACTTGGATCACTTGGTCAGGGTGGTATTGCCAGATCTGGGCCCCAGAAAGTTACACTTTTTCCCTTTGCAAGAGAATGTAGGGAGACACAGAGCCCAGTACCACCTGGTCTGTGTCCCACCCCCCCATTGTGGCATTCCTCAGTGACCGCCTGCCCCATCCCCTACCAGACACAGAGCCCAGCACCACCTAGTCTGTGCCCCACCCCCAGACATGAATTAGCGCAACAAACAAATGTTAAATACCACCTGGTCTGTACCCGTCCCCCATCATGGCATTCCTCAGTGGCCTCCCACCCCATCACCTCCTAGCATACATAATGCTGATGTCCATGTGGTCATGTGGACTCCTATGTTATTTTGTGAGTTATAATTCACCATCATCATAGTATATGTGGTCACTGTAAATGCTGTGGGTTTAGTCTGCTATTTTATTCAGGATTTTCCCCTTTATTTGCACATGTGATTGATCCATAGTTTCCTTTCTTGGGAAGCCGTGTACTGATGCCAGTGCCGAGTTCACCCTTCAAAGCAGTTTTGGAACTCTCTTTCTGGAATGGGCAGCAGAGCTGCTGTCATGTTACCCTTGATGTCCTAAATGTCATCAAAATGTCTTTCTTTCAATATTTCCTTTTTGGAGGGATAAAGAAAAAAATCACTGGGAGCCAGATCAGATGAGTAGGGAGGGTGTTTCAATATAGTTATTTGTTTACTGGCTAAAAACTCCCTCACAGACAGTGCTGTGTGAGCTGGTGCACTGTCATGATGCAAGAGCCTTGAGTTGTTGGCAAGATTTTCAGTTAAGATTGTCCTGTTTCTCTAGCAATGTTTACTTAGTCTGCTATGCTTCTCACAGTCAGTCGATGATTTTGACACACAATTCAATGAATTTTTGCAATGTTTTCATCAGTTCTTTTGTCACTGGCTGCCCTGACCTCTTTTCATCAGGGACACTTTCTCAACCCTTAGAAAAATGTTTAATCCATTTGTGCACTGCCATTTTCTTCATGGCATTATCCTCATAAAATCAGACTAACTTCCCTGATGTCACTGCCAATATTGCAAAGTTTAACAAGAAATTTAACATTTGTTTGTTGCGCTAATTCAAGCTGACATTCTCACAACAGCACGCAGACACGTAACTTTTTTTCTGGATCTATGAAAGACTGACGGCATGATTAAAGTTCCTATTTTTCTTTGCATTTGAAATATCAATAGTCTCAATTTTGTTGTCCTTTATGAGTTGAAATTAAGGCTGCCGCCCACTGTCTCTCTTGCATAGCAGGTGTCTGTGCTTGGGAACCTTCACCCGTTCTTAATGATGCCATATTAGATTTTATGATTTTCATAAGCAAGATGCATTTGAGTTTGTTTGAAATCAATTATCAGCTCTGGGAAAGGGAACTATAGCCACCAAAAGAGTGAGCGTGGACAATTTTTTGGGAGGTCTGGCGAGGAAGGAGAGAGAAGGTGGCCTGCGTGGGGCTGGGCTGTGAACTGAGGGTGGCTGTTTTCCTCTTTGTTCTTATTTGGGGCAGAGGTTTGCATGTGCAATGATGCCAGGAAAGAGCAAGTAGACATCAGAGGTAAGATCCAGGAGGGAGGGAGCCCTCTGCGGTGAGGTTCTACTGTGGCTGTGGCTGTGGGCAGGGAGGCTGAGCCAGCCTCTAACCCCACCACGACTTGGCATGGAAGGAGCAGGGTCTCCTGCCAGCCTTTAGGAGGATAGGCTTTCCTTAGGGCCTAGTTCTGGAACATTCCATCTCTCTCCACCATGTCTTGGTGGCTGCTGTCAGCACAGCCCTTTCTCATCACAGATGAAAACTGGGTACTGAGAGTGACTGTCATTAAAGCCAAAAGCCAAAAGCAGAGTGGCATCTCACAGAAGTGAGGAGGGAGGAATGTGGCCCCAGAGAGCCCAGTGAGGGCAGGCTTCATTGAGGCCAGAGGGTGGAGGCCAGACAGGAGTGAAGATGAGGTGACGAAATGGACACCAAGACACATCAGGACTGGCCTGGGGAAGCTCCAAGAGAAGTCCCAGCCAAGGGACTGACTGTCACAGGCCCCTGCCCGGCCCAGCCCTGCTGGTATGTGCTGAGAAGTGTGAGAAACAGGTGGTCACACCCAGCCTGCACCTGCACATCCCCAGTGGGGCTGCCCACAACACCGAAGCAGAGGAATGGACAAACAGAGGTGGTCCAGCCACACAATGGGTTTCTATTCAGCTTAGCAGGCAATGGAATTCTGATACATGATGTGACAGGGCGGACTCTGAAAGCAGTGCGCTCACTAAGCAAAGCAGGGAACATGAAGACCACGTCCTCTCTGACTCCGTGTGCGTGATGAAGGTCCAGGGCAGACAGACACGGCCTCCCTGACTCCGTGTGAAGGTCCAGGGCAGACAGACACGTCCTCCCTGACTCCGTGTGTGTGATGAAGGTCCCGGGCAGACAGACACGTCCTCTCTGACTCCGTGTGAAGGTCCCGGGCAGACAGACATGTCCTCTCTGACTCCGTGTGAAGGTCCAGGGCAGACAGACACGGCCTCCCTGACTCCGTGTGAAGGTCCCGGGCAGACAGACACGTCCTCCCTGACTCCGTGTGTGTGATGAAGGTCCCGGGCAGACAGACACGTCCTCTCTGACTCCGTGTGAAGGTCCCGGGCAGACAGACACGTCCTCTCTGACTCTGTGTGAAGGTCCCGGGCAGACAGACACGTCCTCCCTGACTCCGTGTGAAGGTCCCGGGCAGACAGACACGTCCTCTCTGACTCTGTGTGAAGGTCCCGGGCAGACAGACACGTCCTCCCTGAC
>CAUYTI010012164.1:0-21943 GCA_963575145.1 Galago senegalensis
AAAGTGATGGCGTGAATCAGGCGTGATTGTGAAGTGAAGGATATTTGTCTCTGGGAAGACAGGGCCTATAAAAGTCCAGTGAAGAGACAGGATCACATTTTTCTCTAAGTTGAACATCAGATTACAGCTCTGTGCACGCCATTGGAAAACTGGTAGGTAACATACTTATGTCAATTAAAAATGGAGTTGCAAATATATCAAAATATTTTCCTGAAAAATTTTTTTTTTTATTTTGGCCAGGGCTGGGTTTGAACCCACCACCTCCGGCACATGGAGTCAGCACCCTACCCTGTTGAGCCATAGGCACCACCCTTCCTGAAAATTTTAAAATCTGTTTTCAAATTCTTATACCAAATACAAAAACAAGGCTGCACATGTTTCGCTGTTCCCAGGACCATGTTAGCCAATGTGTCAAAACGCCCGCATTGTTTGCTTTAATTTGAGCTTGCCATGATTTCAGTGTCATTTTGGACACTGTTAGGGTTCCAAACATTGCATTGATAAGCTGGTTTTTCACCTTCAAGACACATGTTTAACTCATTTAAATGAGTGATTAAGTCCGCTAAAATGCTAAATCTGTAAGCCAGTTTTCATTGTGAAGTTCTGGCACAAATTTGGTTTCTGATACCATAAACAGCTTGATAATATGTCACAAATCATAAAATCTTTTCAACATTTGGCCTCAGCTTGGCTATCTTACTTCCAAGAGTTCAATGATGTTGCCATAGTCTCCATGAATGCTTTCAAGGAGTTTCTGCATTTGGTGATGATTCTGTCTCCAGGACCTTATGAAATTCATGGTCTTGATGACAATTTGCATGACATTAGCCATTTTAAAAACTTTTGTGCATAAATGTTCTTGATGTACTATGCAATGATACTTCATCTGACATAAGTTTGGGGTGGCAATTGCATGGTCATCTATTAATTTTACAAGCCCCTCTCTTTTGCCTATCATCTCTGGTGTGCTATTAAGGTTGTCAATGCACAAAGAAAATACCTTTAACACATTTTTTTATTGCTTTGTAATCTCTTGATTGATTTGATTTGTGTCCTTTAATGGCAGAAGCCCTTTCTTTAGTGATATTATATTTATCTTCAATGCCTCTAATAAAAATGGCAAGTTGAGCCATATTTATAGTATCCATTGCCAAAGTGGAAAGTTAAAAATTAGCAGCTTTACTTTCTAAACATCTTTCAATAGATTTTTCAATTTCTTCAATGCTTCCAGCTATAACCAGGTAAAGCGAACTGATTTTAGAAATACCACCCCTTTTTCTTCTGGGAAAATTGTATCTACAGTGCTTTCCGTACATTGCTTACTAATCTCACCATCAGGTAACGGTTTTGACTTTTTTACTATTAAATATGCTAGCACATAACTTTTACAATCTGAGTTGTAACTTTTTAAAAGAAGTTTTGTTGCAAAGACAGATGGTTTTTCAGTTTCACTATTTTGTCCTAAATACAATCCTTCATACGCATCGAATCTGGCAGGATGTTTTTGCATATAATGCCTTTTTGAATTATAGTCTTTGAAAACTTGCACGAATTCTGTACAAATTAAGCAGAATGACTTACTATTTGCCTCAACAAAACAGTTGTCATCTGTCCACTTCTCACTGAACAATCTTCCTTCTTTCAGAGTTTTTCTTCTTTGGGATTCCATTTCTTTTCAAGACATTGCAGAAGTCATGCTGAGATTAAAAATATAATAATAGATAAGGGACTATATTTATTTTTATTATGAAGACCAAATGGACAGGAAAACAGAAAGCATGGTTTGGGCCCTTCCACATCTGGGCTGCCGAACCAGGGTGATGAGGAGGAGGCCAGTTGGAAAGCCTGGTAGGAGATGTGTGAGGCACTGCTGAGGTGCGGAATTACCCTTAACAATCAAGTAAGAATGCTTACGGGACTTCTAAATAACACTAAACACTTAACGTTGCAACGGTACATTGAAATATTATGGATAATGAATGGCTAGTTGGCCAGGTCACCTTGAGCACACTTGACATCTCACAGTGTCAGTTTGACTGCTCTTGGAAGGTGACACACTGGAAGCCACACACCACTGTGCCACTGAAGCCACACACATGTGCAGATATTGGAGCACAGACATGCTCATTTTACACGACATTGTGACACAGTGGTGTTGTCTACACAGTTTATGCTAGAGAACCATGCAATTGAGTTCCAACAACAACAATAAAAAAACACAATAAAAAAATAAAGTTTTAAGTAAGTTTATAATTTTGAGTTGGACTGCACTCTAAGTTGCCATCCGGAGTCCCACGCAGCCCATGTGCTGGCAGTTGGATGTCCCTGGTTTAGTGTCTCACTGGGGTTTGGAAAGCGGAAATTCCCTGGCTGAATGGAGCACAGGTTATGAATTGAGGTCCAATTGCGCCTACAAAGGTATTCATACGATCTTCTTGTTCAACTTCACTCTTCACACCTCTTGTTGCTTTCACTTTTTGAGTCTGTCTGTGTTGTTGACATGAAGCACAAATGGCGGACCTGTTCAGATCTACAGTTTTCTAATGGAAGGGGCTTAAGGATGCCAGTACTCTTTGAGGTGGGCATTAGGGAATTGTATTGTATCTGAGTGATCAAGGCTGTTCCCTCGTACACAGGGCACTTCCCTATGAGAGGTGTGGCTGTGAGTTGCCAGCAGCCAATGCTGCCATCAGCTAGTGGGTGGGCACGTGGGCCCTAGGGAGGGGTCTGGGTGGAGGAGCAGAATGTCCACTATGGAGACAGAGTCCAAGCCCAAAGTACCTCACAAGACCCTACAGAGCACTGGGCTTTATACGTCAAACAAGGGAGAGTTATTTTAATATTTTTCAATAGGGAATGGATGTGATGAAATCTGTATGCTAGAAAGATGTCCTAGGGAGCAAGGTAAGGGTAGACACAAAAAGACAAGAACGGAGTAGTGAGGCCGGTTGGCAGGACACGGCAGTAGCCTACAAGATGGAAGATGACGTCTGAAGTAAACATGTTGAGGTGGAAGGCTGGATTACTCGGAGGTCAACTCAACATGATTCGGGGATTTACTGGATAGTCCAGATGAATTATAGAGCGGGAACAAAGATAACTCTAAGATTGTGACTATAGGGATTAGGTAAAAAACTGATGTAGTTAAACAAAAATTGGGAATATGGAAAAAGGATCTGGCATTCTATGGTTTCAAGTCGATGCCACAGTGATGTCAGGAGGGTTGTAAAGGCCACAGATGTCATCTGGCAACTGAGCCAGAATCCATCATATCACCTGCATCCTCAGGTGATGACAGACTCATGGATCTATTACCCCTGTTGTGCATTGTTTTCAGTTAATTTATTCATGACATAAATATGTGTTGATCATATTGCATATATCTTTTGGGTACTATTGTAGATGATGCAGAAAAGGTGCCTAAGCCCAAGTTGTACTTAGTAAGCCAAGAATAGCAAGGATCTTGCATAATATTCTTGCGAACAAAGGGAAGAGACAGGCTCAAACCAGACAAGTCAGTGCACTGGTAAGTGGTTGGTGACCTGTTAAGTGGTACTAACTGAGGGACTGATTATCTTGAGGAAAGATCTTATCTAAGCTTCGTCTTTAGCCTGATTTTTTTAAACTATCTTATCAGTTATTTAGATAAAGATACAGAAGCTGTGCTCATCATTTTTACTTTAGGAAGGGTGAATGAAATACGAAAGCATTGTTGGTAATGGTTTTTTACTGTTTAGATGAAAGAGCTGAGCCTAGATGAAATTTACAAAAAAAGAAAGGTCAATTTGTATTTAGGGGAAAATGCACTTGTACAAGCACACAATTGGGGCAACGTGGCAGTCAAAAAAGCTAGTGTGATGTTCGGTATTAGTAGCAGCAATGAAGCAAGAATGCAGGAAGGACTGATCTCTCCTACCACCACTAGACCTCACCTGCTCTGATGGTTTTAGATGGGGACATCATGTTTTACAAAAGGTATCGACCACAGATAAAGCAGAAACCCTCAGGAAATCAGACTGTTGAAGACTTGAAGTTGTAATACATAAGGCGGTGAAGGAAATAAGAACATTTACCATTAAGAAGTGTAGAATTATTTGGAGAGTATGTAGACAGATAGTAGATCTGGGGAACACACCATTCTATCTTCAAATATTTGATCCAACACTAGTGGCCAGGATTGTATTTTAAATGGCCTCTTGGCATAGACCTGGAACCAAGAGGTAAAAATGTCAGAGCATTTCTCTAAAAAGGATGTATTTCTCTTAATGTTTGTTTTTCTTACCAAATCTGCTCAATCACTTGGTAGGTATGTCGACAAAAAACTTAATTTTGGTGTAGAAAACCTTTGCAAAATTCCTTGAATCCTGTAATTCTGTAGTTTTGAAACCTGAAGACTTCAGGGCTACATTCAAGGACTAAGATGTTTCTGATCTTTTTGAGTTTGGTTCCAAATACACCAGGTCCTCCCTCGTGGCCTTCACTGTGCGTTCCACCCACTGTCTCAGAGCCGGCACGGAGTCTTCAAGGCCAGGCGGAGTGAGAAACTCAGGGCTTCCATGCAGCCTGGCCTTGAAGTTCTGCAAACAGAAAAGGAAGGAAGTGAGTATTTCTAAGGCATTTAGTGCTTTGGCAGAAAAAAATATCCAAGTTTGCTAAGAGAAATAAATGTAAAGTTATCCTTTCGTTTTGACACAGCGTCTGTGAATGCAAGTCTTTCTAGTGAGTCACTAAGTCAGCCACAATATAACCATTTCAGCTTACTAGGAATATTCTCTCTGAGTCACAGTAATAATCTGAATTTTTACATCTCTCAGTCACATAGCACATACTGTCTTTACTTCACAGATGCATACTTTAATGTATTAAAGATAATATTGTTCTTGAATGCCATACTGTACAATAATATTATAGGTTAAAAAGATAATTTTAATCGATGAATAAAATGTTCCAGCATCAGGTCCCTATTTCCCGATGATTCTTTTTTTCCCCTGTAGAAAATATGCAAAAATTAAACAATACATGACTCATTTATTAAAGTGCCCGTGTTTTCATTGCAAATTCCTAGCCGGGCTTTGGAAATGAGGCTTCTCTTCCTCTCTTCCCATATTCTCTGAGTCACTAAGACTTCTAGATGTTGGCAGGAAGGCCTATTCCTCACAGCCATACACTTGGGGAGGAAGGAATGAACGTAACTCTAGAAGTGGTGCTAGGAGTGAGGGGACTAACACTCTTAGATCCAGGCCCCCTCAGCTCAGCCCGGCCCTGTGATTTGCAGTGCTGTCTTGGGACTCAGCACGCTGTACTTCAATAGATCTAGAGTTGGGGCTTGACATTTCTATAAGTTACCAGATGGTGTATGTTGCTGTCCTTGGACCAGACTTTGAAAACCACTGACTTAGTACTTCCATTCTGTTTCTCCTTCAGAGAGACCCTCCCCACATGTGACCCTGGGTACCTGCCACAAGAGCCTGTGTCTTTCCTTCTAAGCCACACTCTGGGTTTCCAGACCCTAGAGTTCCCTGCCCAGACATTCTCCAATACTTCTCCCAGGACTGTGCCCACCTGTCCCTAGTCTGCCTCTTGATGGAAGACCCTGCACCACTGTGTATAAACCTGGGTCTAAGGACTGACCGAAGTTTAGGCACTTGGGGGAGCTTTAGCTGTACGGGCTGGAGGACACACAGAGATGTGCCCTGCACAAAGCTGCTCCTAGCACAAGGTGGAGACCAGGGCACAAATAGAAAAGGGATCAGGGACCTTCCTTTGCCTTCTCGCTGCAGCAGGCAAATGTTGAGTAGTCCTGCCCTTATGTCACTTCATGTAAGGAAATGTGTCACGCATCCCCGATTCTGAGACCACAGAACCACAGGTGATTCTTGATGTTTGGATTTCATGAGAAATCACTGCATCTAGAGTGCTGTCCTTAGGGTGAAGAAATGATGTCCTCCCTCCAGGTAACCCTCTGCACACTTTTCCCAATGACCACAAATGCAGGGAACAATTCGTGTGCTTTAGGTGACCATGGATTGCAGCTGATATACCACTTCACCTTTCTGTGTGAATCTCCCCTGGGCCTCAGTTTCTTTATCTTTAAGATGGGAATCTTAACCTACCTTTAAGATGAGAATCTTTCTTTAAGTGGGGGATGCCTCCCCACTCTCTACCACTTCCTTCTCATTTCCACCCAACTTAATTCTATTCTAATTTCAGCCTTAATCTCAAATGTCATCATCTTGGATTTGATCAGGTGCCTGTATCTAATCCCGAAGTCACTTTGCATTACACTTGCAACCATTTGTCCTTTAGTGCTTGTTTTGATTGATGTGTCACGAGCCCACTAGACTCTGAGAGCGCAGGGATCATCTCTTCTTAGTTTGCTGTTGTGTCCCTCCTGTCTGGCACAGAGGCTGACACACGACAGATGCTAAATCCACATTTGCTAAAGCAGTGCTTCTCAACCTTCCTAATGCTGTGGCCCTTTAATACAGTTCCTGTGGGTCGTGACCTACAGGTTGAGAACCTGCTAAAGGAATATGTGATTATTCACTAAAGATGCCAGATGACCGGCAGACAGTAGGTGCTTAGTACGCGACACTGATTATTTTTCAGTAGCTTACACTCTAAATAAACATGTGATTTTGTTTCCTTGTACTTGATTCATAGGGGAGAAAGAGGTGAATTTGGGACAACTACAACTGAACTGTCCAAGTCAAGAAAAAATGTGATGTGATAAGCCACTGGCCTGAACATGACACACTTTTTAAAGACTTCAGAAATAAAATGCTCACAGTTTAAAACAAAGGATAATAAATACAAGAAAAAGTTGTATTTTCCAGATCTGTTTGCCCCTGTGACCCAAACCACAAAGACTGCGTCTTTTTCAAAAGCACCTGGTGACAGCATTTCCCCACCTTAGTGTTCACACCCACTGTCACTGGCCTCACCCTCTCTCTTCATGACTTGGGGATTATTTTTAACTGCCCCTTTAATATTAAGCCAACCCAAATACTCTCTTGTCAAATATTTCTGGGGCCTGTACTTGAAGAAAGAAACGATTTTCTCAAATCTGTGAACAGGACACTTTTTTTCCCCTTTAATGTCAAAATAAACCATCTGCTTGTACAACTGTTTCTAATTACTTCCCTGCCTAGACTCTCCACTGAGGGGTTTGGCACCAGCACCCCGCCCAGAGCAGAGCCGCTGCCCAAATCCTCGCAGGCAGCTCATCAAGGCAATCGAAACTCTCGGTGAAGTCCCGGACCTGCAAGCCTGGGTGTCGGAGTGTGCGTCTGCCTGGCCATCTGCTGGTGGCACCTCTCCCTCCCGGGCCCTCCTGTGTGAGCCCCACCTTGCAGGCGCGGGGCTCGCCCTGCTCAGCCCAGGAACTCAGCATGCGTCCCCAGGGCCTCAGGAACTTCTTGCTGCTGGCGTCCCTCCTTCTCTTTGCTGGACTGTCAGCTGGTCCTCAAAGTTTCTCGCCATCTCTGAGGTAAGTTTGGTTTGTTATTCTTTCAGACAGACCTGCCCTGCTTATGTGGCAGGGCTCAAGTTTGCAGGATGACTGTCCTAAGCCAAGAGCATTGACTCCGTGGGATAAACTGTTTTCAACCTGTTCCTTTTCCTTTCTTAATATCTGCACTGTGGATGGCTTCATCTTTTGTCTTTTTGCTTTTCCTTTGGAAACATACTAATCATTGAATAAAAACATTATTTTCTTCTCTGCAAATGCATGTCAAAAAAAAAAATCCTGCCAATGGTTAAAGGTAGTCCTGGGAATCCCTTCCTGCTTTCTTAGCTTGGAAGGCCACATTATTTCTGTTTCCTAATAGCATGGACACGAGTGCTGTATGACAGTTGGTGTTGCATTTTGAAAAAGATTTTGAGGTGCATTGCAGTAGCTAAACTAAACTTTCTAAAAGTCAAGTTGTAAAGCCCGCTCATTCTAAATTTCAAAAACCAGAGTGCCCTGTTCTTTCATAGCATGTATAATTCTTTCTATATACTCATCTCTTCTTTTTCACAAAATAACTGCCCCCCCATCATCAGTTAGAAATCCGACATTTTTCAAAAGAGAACTGAAGTGGAAAGACGGCTGAACACTGTCCTTTGGATTAATCTGCATTTAATCTAAATGTGCATATGTGATTCAGGGACAAATAGCCAACGGGCAGGGCTGGATCATCTCTGTCACCCGGGAAGAAGGTGCTATGCTCACGTGGGCAAGTCCTTCCTTAGAGTAACATTTTGGGGCACGGTCGTTTCTCAAGTGGGTGGCACCTGTTTGCTTGGGGGAGACAGAGCCTCTGCCCCCCAAGAAATGTAGGTCTCAGGTTCCTGTCTGTGGGGAGGAAGGTCGCCATTTGGAGGGACCGGGGGAAGAGCGTGGCTCGCATTAGAGTGGCAGCGACTGTGTCTCACCTGGCCTGGCCCTGGCATTTGTCCTCCTACCCCACCTCGCCCCGCAGGAGCTGGTCGGGCGCCACCTGCAGGCTGTCGCGGGCCGAGTCGGAGCGCCGGTGCCGCGCGCCAGGGCAGCCGCCAGGGGGCGCGCTGTGTCACGGCCGGGGCCGGTGCGATTGCGGCGTGTGCATCTGCCACGTGACCGAGCCGGGCACGTACTTCGGGCCCCTGTGCGAGTGCCACGACTGGGTGTGCGAGACCTACGACGGCAGCACCTGTGCAGGTAAGGGGGCGGCGCTGTCTTCCCCCGGGGACGCCTACCTCTTCTCAGAGGGGCGAAGGGCGGGCGGGACACCCCTCCCTTCAGATAAACACCAAGTAAGTTACTACTGGGTGAAGGTCCCTCTTTGGCAGGTCAGTTCTGAAATCGCTTATTACCATCCTTTTCTCTCCCCCCACAGTCCCGATGCAAACTTAAATAGAAATAATATTTGTCAGTTTTGTTCACGTAATTGTCACTTCTCTCCCTTTAAGTTCCTTATTGTAGCTTAAACACCCCGAGGTCCTCACGAATAGTTCCTTGGCTGGGCTCTCCTACCGCTATCAGGAATGTTAATCATAATATTTGCAGATCGTAGCCCGCGTTTAATTTTTACCTAGGAAACACAAGGGGGTATTATTTTCTTGGATTCCACTGGGGCCGCTTGTGTCTGTGCTGTGCCCTCTCATAACTTAGGACGCAGTTCACAGGCAGGGGCGCATGTTAGGAAACCGCTATCAAGGGAGAAAACAAACACGCTGGTATTTACACTTGCTCTTGTATTGTTTTTAGTTCCTTGACGTTTAGCTGTAGGGAAACTCGGTATTTTGGAAGGGTGGAGTGAAACCGCATTCATTTCTCTTGTACATTTTTAAGGAATAATTCAGGTTCTGATTTTGGAAGAGGTCACATTCCTTGGTAGAGAACATCCTTAACCTCTTTACCTGTTTCACGTAAATGTGTCATTTACTTACGGCCAAGAACCTCAATTAATTTCTTGTGAATGAGATAGGAATTCCATTCCAGCTAGGGTTTGGCAAATTTGTAGGAAAAAAATGGCAACTTATTTTCGTCTCAGTGTAGCTAAGATTAATAAGACGTCCAACACTAACACAGGTCCAGAATGAGTTTATAGCAAAACGTTTTTTTCTTGGCACCTGGGCCCAGGAGTGCATCCTGAAAATACTTAACATGCAGGCTGTTTGGCAGGGGAGAAAATAGTCGAGGGGGAATTCAGAGGGGCAAGGTGCATCCATGTGGCTTGTTTATCCTGTGAAGGCTGCGGTTCAACCCTATAAAAATACTGAATGCTGGAACTTGTTATTGAACTTGCTCAGTCTCCCGAGTTGCTGTAGTATTAAGGGTAACCCCTTGTGGAATGAAAGTTAAGTATTGTCTGGCATTTCATTACAATTCAGCTGTTACTTGTTTCCTCTGGCTTTATTTGCCTCTGTTTTACTGCCTGGCTGACTCTGTTATTTACTCATAAAGCATAGTTGCTACTTGTTTGCCTTACACAAAATGCAGTATGGAGTCAGGCACGGTTTTGTTTAGTTACGTGTGCATTTCTACAGCAGGCGAAATGCAATAGCAAGGCCGAATGAACTCACTGTGTTCATTTTCCTGTCTCCCTTTGCTGCCCAATGACCATGGGGGATTCTATGGTCCAAGCAGAACCTGTCCCTGTGCATGCTTTGCTAGGCCTGAGCATAGCACAGTGGGCCACCTTGCCGACTTGCTGCTGGTCCTGTGGTTCACAATGAGCTTCTCCATTTTATTTTCAACAAAGAGCTCCAGTTCTATAACTAGTAAGATGGAAACACCACAGGTTCGCTCTTTTTATGTGCACCTAGGCATTTAACTCTATGATAAGCCCTTTCCAGAGATAGGGTAACTTCCAGAGACCTCTGTAACATCCACGAGGGAAGTGAAACTTCACTCTGGTGTCATCTATCATAGAGTGATTAAGGGTTCTGGGGGAGGGGGGAATTCTCCAAATTCAAATCCAAGTCCCACAACTTATCAGCTGTGTCGACTTGGGCAGGTACTTAAATATCCTGAGCTTTGATTTCCTCACCTGTGAAATGGGAATATGAGGAGTAACTATCTTACAGAATTGTTGTGAGGTTTAACGTATGTAAAACACTTAGAATAGTGTGTAACACAAAGTGCTTCTTCAGTGTATGCTAATATGTTTTTATGTGGATAAGATACTATGTTTACAGTGATTCATAAAAGATGGACTAGGATGGGTGGATGGATAGGTGGAGTGGTGATGGGTAGAAGGAGAGGTAGCCTGGCCTGTGTTTACATTGGGTATTTGAAGCAGAGAGAACAGTTTGGTTTGTTTTCATGTAGTTTGAGCCTGTTATTGATTCAAAGCCCAAAAAGTCAAGCAAGGATAACTATCCTGGCCCCGCCTCAGAGCAGCTGTATTAGATACACTATGCCCTTTTAAAATGAAGTCCATTGGGATTCTTCTCCTGTGAATCATGAGAAGCGTACTTTTTTTAGTTAGAGCTGGTTGAAAGTGATGAGGTCCATTCTTGGTGTTCAAACACTCACTGCACACGAATCTTCATCAGACCTCGATAACATAAATGTCTGGCCCAATCATTTTTCCTCTGGATGTAATGGTCTACTAAGTGGTATAGTAATTGAGGTGGAATGTGTCTTTAAGGACAGCAAACTGGCTGCATGGAAACAAACTTTCAGGTGTTATTTCTAAGGAATCTCTGGGTAACCCATGGATGGCTGTGATTGCATTTACATAAAATTGTTGGTGTCTTAAAAACATTTTAAAATCACTTTTAAAATATGTCACTTAAAAAGTTTCAGTTTTAATAAGTGGGAAGTGGACTTAATTCCGTGTAGGGCACACTGATGAAGGGCTGCATCTTTGCAGGGGCCCTTTGCAGTTGAAGGAGATGGAAAGATGGGAAGCGTGTGGCAGCTCACCATCAGACAGGGAGGCTGAGAGGTGTTCCAGATGTCTTTAATGCAAGGCAGGATGCAGTTTCTAGAGATTTCTATGCTGTTTCACTGAGGTAGGGGTTACATACTGTGGTTGAAAGTTCTTGAAAAAGAGGTAGCATGTGATATTAAGTCTTTAAGTGTAGGGAGGTTGTTACTCCAAAATGTGGACCATTCAAATTGTGAGGGCAGAAAAACTCAGGCAAAGGTTTAGATGCAGAACAGGGTGTGGGGGTGTGAGCGTGTGGGGGAATAGTGTGGGCTCCAGGTTTGGGCTCCAAGCTGGGTCTTAGGGCTGTGGGGAAAGTAGTGAAAGAGATGTCGAGAGTTACAATTGTTAGAGAGTTTTAAACATGACTGCAAAGTTTGTGTTCGATTAAACAGCATTTAGGAACTCTTAAGTGTTTTGAATATGGGGGTGACGGTTAGCACTCCGATTCATGGAAAGAAATACAGTTGTCTCTCATACCCAGGACCTTCGCCTCCTCACAGACAGCAAAACGTGTGCATGCTTAAGATGTTGATATAAAATAATGTAGCATTTGTACATAACCTACGTACATCCTCCTCTATCTTTGAATCATCTCTAGATCATGTATAATACCTAATACGATATAAATGCTATGTAGACAGTTATGACATGTTGCTTTTTATGTATAATTTTATATTATTGTACCATTATTTTTTTCTGAATATTTTCAATCCATACTTGGTTGAATCTATAGATACAGAGGGTGGCTGGGTGGTGCCCGAGGGCATAGCAGGTTATGATGGACCTGATGGGGAGGAACTCAGTTTAGCTGCTGTCTAAATTATAGTCCAGAAGAGAGATGATAGAGGCAGAATTAGGATGCATTTTTAAGACTATTTTAAGATAGAGTTAATATGATTTAGGGCTCAAGGATGAGTAAGATGATGAATAAAAACTGATAACAATGGCTCACACCTGTAATCCCAGCACTCTGGGAGGCTAAGGCTTGAGCTCAGGAGCTGGAGACCAACCTGAGCCAGAGAGACCCATCTCTGCTAAAAATAGAAAAACTAGCCAGGCATGGTGGTGAGCACCTCTAGTCCCAGCTGGTTGGGAGGCTGAGGCAAGAGTTTGAGGTTGCTGTGAGCTATGATGCCACTGCACTCTACCGAGGAGAGAGTGACAAAGTGAGACTCTGTCTAAAACAAAACCAAACCAAAAAAACCGATAACCGAATTTGTAAGACTGAAAGATTGCGAGTGTGATAGAATGAATGGGATGAAGAAGTTGGGAGGACGAAGCAAGTGAGTTCAAGTTCTCATTGAAGGACAGTTTTATCTGGAATTGCTGTGAAGTGAAGGATTACTGCTAGAAGAACAGGCTTCTAGACTTCATTGGCCAAAAGATCTGGGGCTCGATGAAGTCAAGTTTCAGTTTTTAACTTGGGTTGACTTGCTTGTATTGTTAACTTTAACCAGCTATTAGATATCCCTGAGATTTATTGTCATCTTTTCCTGGAACAATAACCTTCCAGATATGAAGAATATTATATCTTAAATGATATAGAGAATAATACGTGTATTTATGTATACCTATATTTAATATTCATGCAACATACATTCATTCAGACTGTAAGACATTCTTATCAAAATTGGTTTATATGCATAAAAACAGACATATCAAGCAGTGGTGGTGCATACCAGTAGTTCCAGCTACTCAGGAGGCTGATGCAGGAGGGTCACCTGAGTACAGGAGTTTGAGGCTGCAGTGAACTACAGTCGCACACCTCACTTCAGCCTGGGAGATGGAGCAAGAACTTGTCTCTTTAAAAAAAAAAAAAAAAAATATATATATATATGTATGTATATATACGTGTGTGTGTTATAAACACAATATAAAATTAAACACATCAAAATATCTGTAATGTTGAAATATTAATGATCTTTCTTGCAGATATTTTTGACTTACACATTATTAAGCAAGCGTGTGTGATTTTTACGTAATTATTCATGAGAGCTGGACTCTCTGGCTCTTTGTTGTCCGTCTCAGGACTGTTTGACCTGGTTTCCCTCACAACTGCATTTTTCTTAGATTGTGGAACGATTTCCCTCCGAGCCTATTTGTGACATCACTCTTTAGGGTTTTTTCTCAGTCATTTTCTGTTTTCTGCTCCTTTTCCTTTCATTCCTTATGCTGTCTTCCTTCCTCACTCCTTACCTCAGTCTAGCCCCTCAGATTTGCCACTCCTCAGTTTTTAAAAATATCCCCACTATGTGCTTGAGTCAAGGGTCCCATGCACATGGGAACCTCATCCGCTCCGTAAGCCCCTTTGCCTCTGAATGCGCGTACTGAACGCACGGACTCCGGGTCCCACGTTGCCTCCTCTGATGTGTGTCATCATAGGCTTACAAACTTTTGTTAAGACAGTGTTGTTAAGACTGTGTGGGGAGGACATATTTAGGCCTCTCCACTACTAGCCACCCACTTCATGTAAGGCGCTTTTGGGGGGCCTGTGCTCTCTTACATGTATCCATTTTGGATAAAGGCTTCTTGATGTACCCCAAGCAACACCTGAAAGTTAAAGGTTTTCATTCTTAATGAAAATGCCGGAAACCCGCACCCTTTCCCCCTGTATTTGGGCTGCTCTGTAACTGTGTTGCAGAGACCAGGGTGACTTGGCCTTGGACCAGGTCGCCCCAGCACTCTGATGACCTGGAAGAACTTATTTGTAACATTATGGTGTTTAAATCAAATAGCATAAATGTGACAAGTTCAGCAGTTATTTTTTTATGTGAAATATTCGCGAAAGAAAAGGGAACATATGGGAACAAATTTATTTGTGTACCAAGTTTTATATTTGCAAAGCCTAAACCTCCTCCATAGGGTTCTCAAAAGCCTTCCATGTATTTTGAGACGTGGTGCTAAAAGTGACATCCTGTGTGGGTCTCTTGGTATCATAACCCCACTGGAAGATGCTCACCTCTTGGGGCCAGGGAAATAGTTTCTTATAAATCTTTCCTTGTGACCTGTGACTGGCCTCGAGGTGGGTGAGAGCCTGATACAGTCCTCTGTCTAGAGAATTCCCTGTCTGTGGAGTTACAGAGTACAGCCAGACCTGATCCTAAGTTCCAGACCCTGCCCTGGGATGATTTTCTCTGTCACTGCTGTTACAAATTATCACAAATCTTGTGGTTGGAATGCCGTGGGCGTCTTCTCTTGTAGCTCTGTCGGTCTCACAGTCCCTTGACGTGGAAGGCTCAAGTGTTCTTTTTTACAGGCTCTGGGAGAGGATCTGTTTCCTGGGTCTTTGGTGTTGAGAGAATTTACTTCCATGTGGCTGTAGGACCAATGTCTCCCTTTCCTCACTGGCTATTGGCTGGGGTGGGGGGGATGGTCTCTCTGATTTCCTAGAAGCCCCTGTGGAGGCCTCCGTGTGCCCTCCTCCCCGGCTCAGAGCCAGCAGCAGGTGTGAGCTCCCCTCCCGATGTCTGCCCAGCCTGGAACAGTGCTCTAGTACTCTGGACTCCTGTGACAAGATAATCCAGGAGAAACTTCACATCTCAGGATGAGAACTGTAATCACATCGCCAAAGTCTCTTTCACCATGTAAGGTAACGTCTTCACAGGTTTCAGCAACAATGGCGTGGACATCTTTGGGGTCCTGTGTTTGTTTCAGCACAGTCACCCTCCTGAAAGGTCCAGGGAAATTCTATATGTTTGAATGGCAAGGGAGAGAGGTCCCAACTCCGCTGACACCCAGCTGTCCTTATGCTCCGTCTGGATGGAGGTGCTGAACCTTTTCCTTGTTTTCAGAGGTTGTCTTAACAGATCTGATTTCTCTGGCCCCAGCCATTCCCACACCATATCTGATAGGGACCAGTTTGTGGTTCAAATCATGCACAGAGACTTATAGCCCAAGAGTTGCCTGGGTTCCATGCCTGACATCTCCACTTGCTCACAGGGCAGGGTCGAGTTATTTCAAATGGTTATAACTTTCATTTCCTTATCTGCAAAAGATAATAATGGTACCAAATGGGGATAGTGGCAGTGCCAGGCACGCAGGAGTGATTAGTAAGTCTTTGGACTTACTATGCTTGCTTAGGCTGGATGCCCTTCTCTGACCTTAAGTTTAATTCCTACTCTTCAGATAATTATTTCCCAAAGAGCAGTTGCCTTTCCACATTTTATCTTCCTCTGGGACTAAGTGCATGCCTCATGTTTCCTTCTTTGATAATCAGTGAGTCTTGGGAACTGCCTTACCTTAGCCAACAAGTCTGCTTCACAGAGCCCAGGGCTGGGTGCACTTTCAGCCCCGGCCAGCAGGAGGGGACCTGGAGCTCCCGGCCTCCTCCTCCCGACTCCCTGGACATCTATGTCTCTGACCTTTGTTTCTGTGTTTGTCTCAGAACTTGTCTTTTGTGTTCCTGTCTCAGAAGTCTTCACCCTGGTTTATATCATCATAATTGGTTGGATGAAACGTTCTAGAGCCTGCCTTTAAAACAGTGTAATTAATTTGTCTCTGAATTTGGAATTTTCATTCTTTTTCTCTACTGGAAGCTTTCGGATATCTGAACACTGGCAGGGCTTACATTCTCAGTGCCTTCCTGCTTCTGATTCTAAGCTCCACTTAGGCGTCTGTATTTCCAGGCTGCTCCTTTATCTCCTTCAAAGTGTTGATACTGAACAGGTTGATTCCAGAAGCATCTTTTTTAATTATAAAAATGCAAAAGCCAACACAATACCAAATAAACAAATAAATAAATAAAAATAACCCTCACAGTGTTTTTGAGTATGCAGTAAAGATTACCGAATGTTCTGGAGACCTTGGAGTTGGGGTTGTGTTATCACAGGAATGGCAAAAACAAACAAACAAACAAACACAGGAATCATTCTAGTTCTTAAAGCTCCCATGACCCTGTTATGTTGCTTGAGCAATTTTTCCTCTTTCTCCTTTTAAAATTCCTCTTTCTCTTTACGTTTCCTTGCTTTTATTTCATTGCCAAATTCTGCTTTGTTTTGTTTTTTCAGAGACAGAGTTTTGCTCTGTCTCCCCAGCTAGAATGCAGTAACGTCATGGTAGCTCACGGCAGACTTGCCTCAAACTCTTAGGCATAAGCAACTCTCTGCCTCAGCCAGTCCCAACTATCTGGACTATAGGATTGCACAACCAAGTCTAGCTCATTTTTCTATTTTTTGTTAGAGGTGAGGTCTCTCTCTTGCTCAGCCTGGTCTCAAACTCCTGACCTCAGGTGATCTTCCTGCCTTGGCTTCCCAGAGTGCTAGAATTATGGGGGTGAGCCACTGCACCCAGCCTCTGTTCATTTTTTGCAAGTTTATTTCTTATTTCTGTTATCTCATCTCTTGCTCATCCATGGTCTTGACATCTCCCTCAAGTGTTGGTGTCTTCAGGTATCAAGGAAACATATACACAACTGTATGCAAATGTGTGTATGTGTGCATGTATGAGTATATGTGTTTTCTAAAATCTTGATGTATAATGCATACATTATACATAAATAAATAACAAAACCCTAAGGAGGTTCTCTCTCTCTCTCTCTGTCTTTCTCTCTCTCTCTATATATATATTTTGATTGCCTGTAAAAGCATAAATTATGTATTAAAACATGTGCATACACATGCATACCTATTTGTACCTTAATTTTTATATACTGATACCATATGTATGTAAATATAGAAACGTGCACTAACATAAATACCTGTGTGAGTGTGAATGCCATACACAGAGACTCGCATGCATAACCCATCTTCTGGTAGACTGCTGGTTGCAGAGGAGAGTCAAGCCCACATCCAGATCTCTGTAATGCTGACTGTCTTTATATATAAGGTTCCTTGGTATTGTTATGACGTTGTAAGCGTACTACAAATCAGTATCTCATTGGAGAATACCCCTGTGACTCTTCAATAAATACCATGAAGACAAGGAGATATTATTTGGGTGACTCCTTGTCTGATCATCAGTTTTCACTGTTGAGTTAATTAAATGTGTGTAGGCTGTGGAAGTCACATTTCCATTATAGTTGGTATTTGGTAAATGGGCCTTCTTATTGTAATACTAGACTTATGCAAAGGTAGAAGAGAGGAAACAGTTTCTTGCCTTATTTTTTATGAATAATAGTTCCACTCTTGTCACCAATATATTTTTATGACACATAAATTTGTAGAGAATTTGGAAACTCCTTAAAACCCCATGTTGCATGCTAAATCCTTGAGGCTGTGGTGGGTGGGAGGCAAAAATCACTCAGGATTTTCATATAGCTGCCTTTGGAACACATCGTCTTAGAAATATAAAACTAATGATAAATTTTCTGTACGTGTTAGGCAATACTTCCTGTGTTGTCTTGGGTCTAGTAATAAATACTGCTTTCTATTACAGAAATTTTATTCTTTGCTAAATTTCTCTGAATCTGCTAGTCACACCTCAGCAAGAAGAAAAAGGGAAATAAAATAATGGCTTATACAAGCTTTAGATCTATCTGGATTTAGGGCCCTCTAGCTTAACAAGCAGACTGTATTAAAGGAAAGATAATTGGATCAGGAGACAGGAGAAATAGGCCCTGTTACATGCCTTCCCTCTCATCTACTATGGGATGTTGGCAGATAACAAAACTGTCAGCCTAAGCCTCCAGTTACCCATTTATATTTATTATAATGCCCATTCTTTCTTTGGCAAAGGGAAGACTTGAGGTTGAGGAATCCCATAATGAGTAACTGGCCCTTTGTGTGGACTCAGTAAATGTTTCTTTAGTGGATAAATGAGATTCAACTTACTTGAATCACTATTGTGTCTCCAGCATGCTTATTTATGTAAAGGCATCTGAGCGGGTTCATAATCCAGGGTGGTGGGAACAGAGAAGGCGGAGGAGGAGTCATGCTTCACTGTTGGAGCAGGAGCAGTGATGCTACGGCAGACAGCGGCCAAGCAAACCTGGATGTGAGCACGTGGATTTGGAAAGGCTGGGAAACTTGGAGGAGATGGCGTTCTCTAGCCACCAAGAAAACCATGGCCAACTTGGACTCATTCTTTCATTTTCTCTCTCTCCTATCCTGCCAAGGTTGCTAAGTTTGAATTCCTCTTTCTTTTCACCTTTCCTTGCTTTTATTTCCTTGTCAAATTGAATGTTCTTACTGAATTTTCTATTGAGTCCACCTCTATTCCTCATGCCTTAGTTGAGCCTTTGTTTCCTTTGACTGGGAATCGTGAAGTTCTGTGACACCTCAGGCTTCAGACTGTCCTGCCCTCTACCCTGCACACTGCGACTGCAAAAATCAACAGAAGTGACATTTTGTCTGGTTCCAATGCTTTTGAAAATTCCCTTTAAAGATTATCCTGACCATTTATTCTGGCTGCTTGTTCTATGGCCCTTCCTTGATTTACTTTGTGAGTACATATTGAGGATATATACTATGGGTATCAAATCTAAAGGTTGGCTTCAAATCTGCATAGCCATGAAGACCTCCTAGAGCCTGGTTTCCATCTTCAGTGGAGTGCCCACCCTGTTTTCCTTATGTCATCCTACATGCCCCCTCCTCCTTAGTCGGATTCTGACAACACTGTTATTTAATAAAGTCTATGCCACTAGTTACTGCTCTGTTCCAGCTGTTCCCTGTGGTCACAAATATATTGGATGCTCTTTGGATGCCAGCATAATGTTATCTGTTTTTTCAGAAATTTAAAAAGCATTTGACGCTGTATTGAGTAAATAGTACCAAGTTCTCTTCCTGGAGCTCTGTATTTTCTGTGTGGATTTGGATTACTGTCTAATGTCCTTTTATGTCACCTGAAGGACCCCTTTTAGTATTTATCATGGGGCAGATGTCTTAGTTCATTAAGACTGCTATAAAAACTAAATAACAGAGTGAGTAATTTAGAAAGGACAGAATTTATTGCTCATGTTTTTAGAGACTGGGACGTCCAAGATCCAGGCAGCAGCAGCCTGAGTGTCTGGTGAGGGCTGCTCTCAGCTTCACAGGTGGTGCCTTCTCACTGTGTCTTCTTGGGAAGGGAGGGACACAGGGGCCCCTTCCAGTCTCTTCTGCAAGAGCACTAATCCTATGCATGAGGGTTCCTCATGCCCTAATCCTCTCCTAAAGGCCCTGTACCTCTCAGTACTGCCACATTGGGGATTAGGTTTCAGCATGTGCTCTGACATTCAGACCATGGCAGCAGGTTTGCTAGTCGACCTTGGGAAAAGGAAACCTTAAATCAGTGGGACTGGGAAATATGAGGTCTTTGTCCTTTGGGAAATTTAACTTCCAAGCAGCCCGTTGTGGGATTCAAAGGCAAGAGTCTCATATAAATAGGTAGAGAATTTTGGTGCTGCTGGGACTGAGAGGACCAGGGGACTTTACTGGGGCATTTCTAGGGCTTTGCGCTTAGAAATTCTGAGGCTGTTTTTCCATTGACTTTTAAATTGATAAAGATGGAATACTGCAAGAAGGTTGCAGATCTCATTTTCTTTGGAAAAAGAGTGCTTTGTCTTTCCAAGAATCACATTTCCTGGCAAATGTGGGACTATATTTTGTAATAGAACTCATTCTCTTGTCTGCTCTAAATCATCTTACTTACTTCTCTTAGGGCACGGCATTAAACTCTACATTTGTGACTTAACCAGTGAGAGAAAGTAAGGAGCCAAAGTCAGAAAATGAAAACATGGTAAATGTATTTCCTAATTGATCATTACTGCTCTTTCCAAGCTATCACTTTCTGCTGTGCAAAATAGTGAGGCAAAACTAGTCATTTTTCTAAACAAATGACTTGGCCTTTTAAGCCTTCCCATCTCCAAACTACAAAAGACAAGTTACAGTCAGTTTTTGTTTCTTTCTTGGTCAACACCATCAGTTACATAAGCTCCAACAGCAGTCTTGACATGAAAATAATTTATTTCAAGAAAGGAAATATTAGATTTGTTAACTATGTGACGGATGGGCCTCTCTCAATTGCCCGTGTGGATGGATTGGAGCCTTGAAATTAAAGCTGCAGAAGTAATAAACAAGGATATGTTTGAGTATGCTTTGTTGGAAAATATTTGTATGTGTAGAAATTCAATTTTTATAATAACTGTTAAGAGATAGTCAAAACAATTATTTTCCAACTATCAAGTAAGTAATCCTGAGAAGAAATTTTCTCCTCACCCCTGAAATCAATAAAAGGCTTTTCTTCAGGCATAACATTGAGGTTGTTCTGAAGCCAGATATCAGCAAAAATGTTTTCATAAACTTTGGAGTACTGAAATGGGAACATAATTTTGAGAAACCTCATTTTTTACATTTAAGGTTATAACTTCTGTTGATGTTTTTTGTAGAAAATCCAAGTTGATTCTCATTTCTGTCTCATGTCAGAGTGTGTTCATGGAAGCTCAAATACGGGGAAGGTCCTGAGCAAAAGACCCTCTCCTGCATTCAATGTCAAAAGAAGGTGAGCTAACGGAAGTCACTGGGACAAAATTACATGAAAGAAAGGAAAAGCATTTTCTCAGCTGTCATTGAAGATCTCAGAGAGATTACGTTTAGCATCAGCTGTTATTCAAATAATAAGGATCTGCCTGAGTCAGCAACTGGAGAAACTCCTATAACTGTAATTTTCTTTGCCTATTAAAGGTGAAAGAAAATGTAGGTAGGAGAATCGAGTCTGCTTATTTGTTATTTTCATGGGCATTGGCTTGTGCTACTTGCATATTCCATATTTTGACTGTAAGTCACATTAGAGTCCCTTTTATTCTTATAAAATTAAATTATTTCTAAAATGGACTCCAGAAATGCAAATGCTTAAAATTCTGAACCTATATATAGCCTTTCTGGGATCAAAGCAATGTGCGCCAAGAGCAGAGCAGAGGAGAAAGGCGTCTCCAGAAAGCCGGACGATTTGGGCTCGACTCTCGTGAGGGTTTGCTTTGTGCCTCTGAGATAAGTGTGTTGACCTTTGGGCATATGGAGATATCTTGCCTGCCTAGTCTTTCTAAAATTCTACTCTTTCTGTATTTCAAATATCCCTGCTGATAGGCCACTTATGAGTAGCAGTGTACTGATAAGTCATTAACACAGTCCTTATGGAATTTAGTTGTCTGTCCTTTAGGAAAACTAAGGGTTTTCCTTGGGCAGGGTTGGGTAGAATGTGCTTGGGAATTAGAATAAGAAAACAAGAACTAGTCATTTATCTACCATTGTTGCTCACTGTGTGATCTTGGGCAAGTCACTTAACTTCTCTGGGCCTCAAGTTAGATTAATTCAACATGTATTTTTTAAGCATCTCCAGAAGGATGTCTAGAGAAGGACAGGACATCTTGTTTTTAGACCTAGCCCTGTAGCTGGAAGACTTGAGCCATTAGAAGGCAGCGGGAGCTGAATCCAGTGACTGTGAATTTGATAAAGGGCTGGAAAGACTTTGCTTTCCTGCACTTGACCACTACAGAGAACAGTGCCGTTACCTTCAGCTTACTTTCTTCTTTTTTTTTTTTTTTTGAGACAGAGCCTCAAGCTATCCCCCTGGGTAGAGTGCCATGGCATTACAGCTCACAGCAACCTCCAACTCCTGGGCTCAAG
>CAUYTI010012167.1:0-18778 GCA_963575145.1 Galago senegalensis
TGACCCTGCAATTTCTTTGTTGGGTATATTCCCAGATGACCAAAAATCGCATTACAACAAAGACATTTGTATCAGAATGTTTATTGCAGCCCAGTTCATAATTGCCAGGTCATGGAAGAAGCCCAAATGCCCATCGATCCATGAATGGATCAACAAACTGTGGTATATGTACACCATGGAATACTATGCAGCCATTAAGAAGGATGGAGACTTTACATCCTTCATGTCCACATGGATGGAGCTGGAGAATATTCTTCTGAGCAAAGTATCACAAGAATGGAGAAAAAGTGTCCAATGTACACACCCCTATTATGAAACTAATTTATACCTTTTATATGAAAGCTATAACCAAATAGCCTAAGAATATGGGGAGGGTGGAGGGAGAAGGGAGTGGGGAATGGGTGGAGGGAGGGGGATTGGAGGGATCACTTCTGAGGTTTATCTTACAGGGGTACAAGTGAATCTTTCTAAGAGTAGAGTGTGAATGTTTTAAAACAACAACTGAGAAAATGACATGAAGGCTGTGTTGACCAGTTTGATGGAAGTATTTCAGATTGCATGTGAAAACCCCACACTGTACCCTAGAAGTGCATTAATGTATATAGTTACCATTCAATAAAGAAAAAAAAAAAAAACAGAGGCTGAGGTTAGAGAAGAATATTGAAACTCTGCGCTCACTCTCACTACCGCTGTGTCAGACCGTTGTCTGGCTCCAGTTTACTTACCAGCTACCCTATGAAAACTCATGAACATTAGTGTTTAAAAATCCAACCTGAACTATTCGGGTAAAAGATCTTCTTGTAATTAAAGCACTAGGGCAGTAACAACACACAGCATCTGATTTTGAGTTATGGCACTGAGATTTGAAAAAAAAATATTGTCTCTGTGAGTGTTTAATTGAATGTCCTAAAACCTCTTAATTCTAGATCTGAATGTCAAAAGCAGTACATTTCTTCAGCTACTTTCAAAGTAATTATTTAGGACTAGTGTTGCCCTTGTGTTAGATCAATGAGAAGAAGTACACCCCCTGTCCCCCAAAAATAAAAAGAAAGACAGAAAGTAAGAAAAAAAACCAATCATATTATAAGCCTTCTTTTTGAGAACTATATAACTTAAAGAATCTTGAAACAGCCTTTGTTGGAAGCACTTCCTATTTAGTTTTAGTGATTGAAGCTCTGAATACAATTTACGCATTATGTCTTGGTTGAGAAATTGTACCAGCTCAGGAGAATTTCACATTTTAAGTAACGTTATTGCTGTGCAGGGCCATTTGTGTACCTTAGAGGTTGACTTATTGTTAAAAATTTGACCCTGATTAGGACCATAAAACCCTAACTTGCTTACTAAATGCACCCTTTTATTCTTTTGGAGGAGTGATAAAAATATACACATGGATTTATTCTTCAAATAGCTAGGCATAAATGTATTTGTCCTTCTCCTTAATATTGACAGAATACTATACTCCAGCAACTTTGCTGCAACCTATTATTACCTGAATAAGCCTTATTTGCTATTCATAAGCTTTCAAGTACTTATTTTATCATTATTTTTTTTTACTCTTCATTGTCCATAATTGCTTCTTAAATGCTTTCAAATAAAACTTCTTTACTTACCGTTTCTATTTTTTCCGAAATCATTCCCTTTAGTCAAGGTGAATCATTGCCATTCCCTGGCTTACTGTTCTGTGCTACACAAGCACATTTTACTGTGGCGTATGTAACTAATTTCTTTACTGCTGTTATAAGAAAAATCTCCAAGCCCACTGAATCAGTCTCTGGTCTGCTAAAAGACTACTTCTCAACATGCACAGAATTTTACCTCTCTCTCTGCTTATTATAGACCATGAAATGATTAAATGAAGTATTTGGGCATTGAAGACTCTGTTTAATTGACTACATGTTCCTCAAAACATGACACCTTTTGGTGAAGAAAATACAACAGGTTTTAATTTTTCTGGTTATTTTACGACCATTGAATATATTCAAATATGAAAGTTCAAAGAATTAGGCATTTGGCTGGCTTGGCTCTAAGATGTGAAGGACCATATTTATGAGTATCTAATTTGAATGGAGGAAGGAGACAATAGAATGCTCAATTCAATCAAATAATGTGACAGTTTGGCTCCAGTTATTCAAGTTGGTCATAAGATTAGATGTATGGATGCTTTATATGAGAACTGTAGCTTGAATATACTCTTCCCGTAAACCATTTTGGCAAAGAAGCACCACAGTAAATAAACTTCCATCTTGACTAAATTACCTGGATTTTATGCAACCACAACTAGTCATTTAAACACATCAAGAATTAGGCAAATACATCTTTAGGTACCATTAGGCCCATCCCTGAGTAGTAGCTGGGTCATCACTAAAAACAATGAAGGTCTGAAAAGATGTGGTCTTGCCTCACTATATCTTGAAAAGTTGAATGATATTCACCAAGCACTGGATTCAAGCATGGGGTTCATGCAATACAGGCCTTTAGCAAAAGTTCATGTATTTGATTACATAGCTCATGAAAGCTACATCTGAAACTGCTACTGAAAGAGACTCCTCTTACTTCAAGGCCCACAAACCAAGAATCCCCTGCTAAGCAGAAAGAGGGTGTAAGAGATAAAACATTGAAGGGAACATGGATTGAAGATTCTCCAATGTAAGAAAAAGAAAAGGAGTCTTGGGCTACAAAATACTATAACCAAAATCACCTTGCTTCCTGACATTGTAATAAGACTTGTGTTTATTCTCTCATCCATTTATATAAATATATATAAGTATATATTTATATTTGGCAGTTTTTGGCCAGGGCTACATTTGAACCTGCCACCTGCAGCATCTGGGGCCAGCGCCCTACTCCTTTGAGCCACAGGTGCTGCTCAATATTAAAATATTTTTTGATCACCAACAACATACCACTGCTGGGGAATACTATGGATTTTTGCTGTTTTGCTCACCTTTGGAGCTCCAGTAATTATTGGCTTTAAGTGTTTAGCACCCTGCCCTGGCCTTCCAATGACTAGAATATAAGATATTCTTTAGATAATAATTAAAACAGAGAAGTCGTGTTCAAATATTAAGCTTTCAATATTTTAAATATTTATTCTGCTTCTCCACCCTTGACATTTTTTACCTTTCAAACACTATTTTCTATTTGTCTATCATTCCTCCCTATATAATGATATTTGCATAAAGTATTTACCTGTTATTCTTTCCCCCACTTCCTGCCTGAAGATCAAATCCCACATCCCAGGGAAGCCTGCCAATCACAATAGGACAGTGGCTCAAATTTAAAAATCTGACCTTATCTTCACATAAGGTATTATACGTAGTCCTGGAAATACTGACAGAATTGAAACAAAGAGCTTCATCAGACATTCATTTGTTAAATGAAAATATTTAAAACATTTCTTTTATTTATTTATTTTTTTGAGACAGAGTCTCTCTATGTCACCCTCAGTAGAGTACTATGGCATCACAGCTCACAGCAACCTCTAACTCTTAGGCTTTAGCAATTCTCTTGCCTCAGCCTCCCAAGTAGCTGGGACTACCAGGTGCCTGCCACAATGCCCGGCTATTTTTTGTTGCAGTTATCGTTGTTTTTTTAGCAGGCCTTGGCTGGATCTGAACCCGCTAGCCTCAGTGTATGTGGCTGGTGCTGTAACCACTGTGCTATGAGTGCCAAGCCAATATTTAAAACATTTCATAATTTTTTTTTTTTGGCATTTCCTAATTTTTATGATGCCAGGGATGTCAGACAGTAAGAACGTTCTGGGTCTCCCCTCTGAGAGGTCCTGAATGAGTATGTGTGAGCACTCTTGCTCATACATCTATCATGACTCTGCTGACTTCTCTGCTCAAGTCAACGGCTTACTTGTTCATTGATGATGGTTGTTTTCATTGCACAAAAAAATGTTTAAGATCTCACAGTTCTGAGAGCCCTAACAACAACTTGCAAGGCGGAACCACAATAATATAACTGAGCAGGGAGGCCCTACTGTGCTCTGCAAGGTATTAGAAAATCCATTTCAATATTTTTTATTATTATTTTAGTAACAATTCTAATTACTGGTTAATCTTTCCAGTGGTTAGCAAGCTTCCCTATTAGTGTCTATAAATATAGAAAGTGGGATTACTCTGACAAGTATAGGCAACTTTTCACACTTGATAGTTGTTAGCTAAGACCCTAGGTTCAACAATCTTTTGTTTTAGTGGTAGCTGTTATCAAAATGTGAAATCTCATACTGATTTGCCATCTAATTGTTCATTAGTGTCCCAGTGGATCAGATTCTTGAAGTTGCTACAATTTCCGCGCAGTTCTGTGGCCTCCATTTACCTGGCTATCTATGCCTCTCTATAGAAGTATGTGTCTGTGCATGGTGTTCTTTTTCAGCATTAGGCATTCTTTGAGGGGCTAAGTAGTCCTGCACATTAATGGGGTACCTCTGTAGCACGTTCACTTCTTACATATCAACACAGTAGTAATGTGAGAGCATCATGGGTAGAAATCTCATGCTCCCAGTTCCATTCACAGTACTTCTATCTGCATTCATTTTCAGATACTTAGCTCAGATTATCTGGTTGCAAATATAGTGCTTTGAGACAGTTTGGCTCCTTTTGATAGAAACACTTTATTTTGACCTTTGGTTTCCTCTCCACCTCTTGTATTGCTTTTCTGTGGAACATGTCTGGGTAGTTTTCTGAGAGACCAATTTATAATTCCTTGGCACACATCAGACGGTGTGAAAATGTGAATATGTTAATGATGCTAATATGCAGATTATACCTTCAAATAACAGCAAGTTATGTGTGTAATGTATTCTAGTTATTTTATTCCTCAAACTGTTAATCATTAAGTTCAGAGACTAAATCGGTCCCTTTCTTGACCTTTGGAAATAAAACCAACAGTACATAACAGTTTTTAAAGGCAGCATTTTAGACTTGTAAATATAGCAGATTTAGTTGCTTTTAAGTCTGTATTAGATTATTTTTAACAACTTTAATAATACTGAGGTTGCAAATTTGCCAAGAAATCCCCATTTGTCTTTTGTTCTAAAGAACTCAGGGTGCACACACTTATCTCGAAATGCTTGCAGAGTGAGGTGATAGAAGTCAGGTCTTTGCATACCTGTGTGAATAATATTAACATCACTATGGTAATCGACTATTACTGGTGGCAACTCAGATCCATTTCAACATTGTACCTTTTATTTTCATAAGGACAGTTTAGAAAATGATTATCCACACAGTAACTTGTTTTTATTCTGATAATCATCACGATTATTACTATCATCTTTATCATTAATATCTTCATCAGAGATTTACTACTTATTGTTATTTATTAATTTCTGTATGTATTTTTGAGACAGAGTTTCACTTTGTCACCCTGGGTAGACTGCTCTGACATCATCATTCATATCAACCGCAAACTCTTGAGCTCAAGAGATCTTCTTGCCTTAGCTTCCTGAGTAGCTGGACTACAGGCACCAGTAACCAAAGATGGCTATTTTTAGAGAGGGGGTCTTGCTCTTACTTAGGTTGGTCTCAAACTCCTGGAGTGAGGGCAGTTCACCTGCCTCAGCCTCCCAGAGTGCTAGATTACAGGCGTGAGCAACCACACCTGGCCTAACATTTACTAATTGTTTATGCAATACAAAATGCTACACAAGGAATTGATAGATGCAAAATTCAGTCTCTGATCTTAAAGTTAATAAGAGAAATTCTTCTTTTTTTTTTTAGTAAATGCATAGATGACTTAAAATCTTATTATTCAATTTTCCATATGATTGCAGTGAATCAGGAAGAGGTAGCCACCTCCCTTCTAAAAAAGGAAAAACCAGGCTTAAAACAAATAAAAACAGCTTAATCCAGAAAAGAAATAGCATCAAAGGAATTAGCCTAGGTCTGCTAGTAGTCTAGACTACTTCTTATCAAAATGTTCTCTTCTGCAAAAAAGAAATGAGATAGTTTAATAATTAAGGTATAATTTCCTGAAAACAAAATTCTTTTGTGGATCTATAAGAATACAGATATTATCTAAAATAAATTCCAATCTTTCCTTCAAAAGTAAAAACAAAATTGGCAAACTACAACCTTTCCTGAAATCTCAGTATTCTCTACTGATTCCAAAATTAGCCATAGATTCTGTTTTAGTTTCAGTTATTAGACTATGTCGCCGCAAAATAATTGCTTGAGAGATCTATTTGGATTAAAAATGCATCCTGGTATCTCCTTTCATGGCAATGAACAACCAAATTAGGCTGTATGTGTTCCTTTCCAGAAAGCATAGAATAGAATAAATGATATTTACAGCAACTGCCTCTGTAAAGCTTAGGTAGATCTAGAATCTGCTATTCTGTTAGAAAAGACGAATGTTGATATTTCACTTCCATGTCTACCAGAGTCCCCAAAACATGTGATCATACTTTCAGCCTCTTATTCTCCTGGTTAAATATTGCTGCATCGAGCTGTTGAATTTCATTCTGAAGGTCACAGTCAGTGCTCCTACTCATAATCCTTTTCTTGTCTTCCTGTCGGGATCAGGAGCTTCCTCAACAATCTCTTGTGAGGGGGTGTCTATGGTAGCACCTCTGTTGTATAAAAGCGATGGATGCTGGATGATGTCACACTTCACCAGGTACTCCCAAACTTGTGTCAGTATCCTGGGATCCCCTGTTAAACTTCCTTGGCAAGCATTTGAAGAGCATCAAGATTTGCCCCTTCTCTGTCTCCTACCTTAGGTTGAGTGCAGTGGCATGAATCTCAGTAAGGGAAAAGGTATTCTTCCTCACCCAGAACTCTGCCAATGCCTGCATGAATTCTGGGCAGCCCCATATTTCTGCATCCCTTCAAATCTCATGCAGTAAATGTGTTTTCAGTGTTTTAGAAGATAATCTGAGGTGTGTAAGACACAGATGAAGGTGGAGGACCATGGAATTTAGCCTCTATTTTATTTTCCGGAACAACTCCTTTTTGTAGACAGACAGATTAGTTGATGCAAACCAGAAAAACAAAACTCCTCAGACCAGCTTTCCATAGAAGATAGCTTGGGGCTCCTCTCTGATGGGCATTTCCCTTGGAGGCCTTACCCCTATCCTGGCTGACCCCTCAAAGGAAGCCTTTCAAATGAACTTTTCCTGACAATGACTCTGTTAAATATTTCTTTCCTTCATCTCATTATATTCACAGGTATCGTTTTGTATCACTTTAGTGAGATTTTAGTGGCTTTGCTCAAATGGCACTCCACAGGGCTAATGCTTAATCCTCTTCTGCCCTCACTCCAAATTAGGCTCTTCACTAGCCTCAAAGCTTCCACCCTTGGTATGAGACCCAGACTATGAGGAACGGCATCTTAGTCCAATCCAACTTCCTTCATATATAGAAGAGAAAATGGAGGTCTCAGAGGAAAATACTTTGCTTGAGATCGTTTGGTGTAGGTAGGGTCAGAAGTACGTCGTCTGATTCTGGCCCAGAGCTTGTTGTGTAAGTGTAACTGGATTAAGAAATTATGTAATGAGGGGAGTAAAATATTAGCTATTACACACCCTTAGAAATTTTAAATCAATCTTACTAAAAGTTATCCAAGATACCTTTCTATGTTTTAACCTTCTAATCTTGATTCTCTCAAGTATATTTTTAGGCTTCAATTATTATTTCCATTTTTTCCCCTTGCCCCCCTCTGCCTGGGAGCTTCTCACACTCTTCACCTAGTTAACTCCTACACTTTTCTTATGTGTCACCTTAGACATCATTTTCTTTGAGGAATCCTTTCTATCAAAAAAAAAAAAGAGAATCTTTTCTATCTATGTGAAATGTTTTTTAAAAAACACTCTTGTACTTCTGAGTAGTGTTTACTTAATTGCTAATTAATAGTGGTTTATATGTTAAACATTTTTTCTGGAGATGGTGAGGAAGACGGTTGGTTAGAAGATGGCTGGAAGATGGTTCCTCTTGGTTGGTAGGTTATGGGAATATCTAGCAGAATTATCTAATACCCTGGATTCAACTTCATAAAAGCAGTTGGCCTGAGGGGATGAGATCAATAGACACAATCAGGGGTAAAACAGAGTATAAAGGAAGAGGGAGAGACGGAGGCAGCAAGGTAGGTCTGAGGTATTGGAGTCCCAGGTGTTAAGGTGTCCCAAGGGTGGTTCCATTTATATCCCAGCCACAGCTTGGCTAAACTAGTCAAAACGTTAAATGTTTAGTTTCTTGTTTATTTTGCTTTAGGTAGTATGGGTTGGGTTTATTTCATCAGCAACCAAAATTTTAACCAATAATTCACTAGATCAATAGCATCAAGTACTACACACGGTCAACTAACTCTTAAATAAGAAAGGAATAAATAAATATTTTAACACCAGAATTGAGAATTAAATATCTCACCAGAAGTGGTGTCCATGTTGATTCTAATTCATGCTTGTAGATCCACTAAGATTTAAATATGCCCAATATTTTTGATAATCCTGTTGATTAATGCCTCATATGGCTTTAGAAGTAACTTATAAAGCAAAGTTAGGCAGAAACTAAGGAAATTAAGGGTAACATCCCAATGACTTTTTTAATGAATCTAATTGCTTGCTTATATTATGACTTAAAATTATAGAAGGTTAAAATTAAGACAAAATCCAGCAGGTTTCCAAATGGAAATAAATCCTAATCCCATATTTCATACACATCATAAACTAGTTTCACAACATGATGCGTTGCTGACTTGTTAACTATTAGAGAGAGTATGAGAAGAAAAGAATTTATGACTTGACTGACCGTCTGATTCTTTACCTGTAGAGATAATAATTTTGGTATAGACACTTATTAGAATTTGACTATCCTGCATGCAAAACCTCATACTGTGAGGACTCCTTCCTAGATCCCCTTGGTGGAAAACTTGTTTGTACTAGTCTTTTGATGGAAAACCTAGTCTATCCTACTTTAGAATCAGAAGGAGCCAGAGTTTTCTTTTGTATTACCCACAGTATAATTTTAACTTGGCTGATCAGATGCTTTCTTTCTTGAGTAAGTGATGCAACTTTTTGGATAGTTATAAGGCATTTGTTGCAAAAACATTAATGGTGTATTGCGAACTCACTGCTCCCCGAAAAATGGGATTCTTACAGCCCATGAAGCAGGAGATCTCTTGCTTCCCTCCCCAACATCAGTTGTCTACATCCTGTCATTTTTTTCTTTTTTAGCTCCCTAGTGTCTTTTCAATCAATTCCTTTCTGCTTCATTTATCCAGACTCTGGTTGTGCAATAAGAATGTGGGATAATACAATTACCTACTCTAAACAAACTTCGATAAGAATAAGAAGATTTTATACAGCACTTAATGCACTGTGGATTGTGAATGTGCTGCTAAAAACTAGTGAGTAGCATGGCTCCTGGCATATTAGATGGGCTACTAGACACTTGCTGAATTAATATGTAAATTACAGGGAGAACTGAACATGTGAAACTATAGCACAACCTCATGCCCTTTTGCGCGCTTTATGAGAACAAATCCTATGTCTTGTGGTTACATGGACACTGAACTACAATATATTTGTGTTTAGATTGAAATGCTCGGTATCACAGAAATCTTCATTCCCGGACACAGCTTGGCTTCACTACATACAAAGAGTTTCATTCTCCTTTGAATCGTATCCACTGGAATTAATTAATCCAGATTTTACAAGTGGCGTTGGAGAGAGCTTTTTGAAATGGGATGGTAAGACCACCTGGTTCCACTGGCCTCATTCTATTCTTTATTCAACGTTACTTTCTTTATGAAGATCCTTCTGCACACAGTGTACAACTTGGAGCATGTGGAAATTGATCAGTTTGGCCCAAAAATATACCCCACAGACGGAGCCCAGGCCATTTCTATTTACATCTAATTTGCTGTAAATGGTCTGGTCATTTGAAGCTGTAGTTAAAGTCTGTAATTTTTGCCATCCAGTGTCTGATGCCCTTATCCTCTTGGCAGGTGTGCCCTGATTATGGTTATGATGGACACTCCCTCTCTCCCCTTCCTGTTTCTGGTGAAGCTGAACCCACTTCCAGCTTAACCCAATTAGCACATCCAATTTCCAGGGCCACAGGTACAGCTTCAGGGCACAGGAACCAAGGAGGGCCAATTAGTTAGGAGTAGACATTTAATGAGGGCTTCTGAGAAAGAAGCTTCCTTGCACTTTTAAGAGAGCAATAGGGAATAATGTTCTCTTGACTTGTAGGAAGAGAACAAAGGAGTCTGTGGCTGCTGTAGCTGCTGGTGGCCATTTGGTGACAGCATTAAGATGAAACAGCCATTGCACAGGTGAAGCCTGACAGAAATAGAGTGGATCTTTGTAATGTTGTTGGTCTGTTTGATGCTGAGGAACCATTAGTGCTTACGGTTACCAGTGTCATCAGCTACCCCTATTGTTTAATAATATTTGGAAGAGAAATTCTTTGATTTGTGACCAAAGTTTTCTCAGGATTCATCTGCTTTCCTAGAACTCACATCGAGTCCTTCGTCAGCAAAGGCTTCCACAAATCCGTGATGATCACCCAGTGTTTTTTTTTTTTCTATCACTCAACGTTCTAGCTTTTAAACCACTCAAGTGTCTCTGTGTTTGCCAATAAAGGTTGTGCTTGGGGTATGACTGTTAGCTAGAACTTTTTTTTAAAATTTAATCATAGCTGTGTACATTAATGCAATCATGGGATACAATGTGCTGGTTTTATATACAATCTGAAATACTTTCATCAAACTGATCAACATAGCCTTCACGGTGTTTTCTTAGTAATTGTGTTAAGACATTTATATTCTACACCTAGTAAATTTCACATGTACCCTTGTAGTTGGTGGGACCAACTACTCTCTCTCCTCCGATCCTCCCCCCTCCCCTCCCATTCGCTTTTTCCCCTCTTCTTGGGCTGTAACTGGGTTATAGCTTAGCTATAATAGAACTTTTTTTCAGTTCTAAGCAATAAAAAATAAAACAAATTAAGAACAAAGAAGGAAGGCGGAGGCAGGTGGATTGCTTGAGCTCATGAGTTTGAGACCAGCCTGAGCAAAAGCAGGATTCCGTCTCTACTACAAAATAGAAAAACTGAGGCAAGAGGGTCACTGGAGCCCTAGAGTTAGTGGTTGCTGTGAGCTATGATGCCATAGCACTCTACCCAGGGCAACAGCTTGAGATTCTGTCTCAATAAATAAATAAATAAATAAATAAAATAGATTTTAGTCTCCACCATCAGCAGTTCCAGGCCTAAGCCATTCTGCTCTCAAGTCCAGCAAGAAAGGAAATAAGCTTCTTTTTTACTGATTTAGAAAAAAATTAGTCTTACCCTTTATCTCTTTAACTGGAATTAGGTTACCTCCCTTCTATGAATTACCATGGTAAAGAATATAAGATTGATAAGGACTAAGTCACGTGTCAAGTCAGGAGGTCAGGGATGAGGTAAGGGCTTACTCTGGCCTTGGGAGAAGGAATGGTTCACTGGAGGAAAACTGAGGACCTGGGACAGACTAAGCTGGAATAGACAGAGATGGCCGACAGCAAATGCCTGCTTATTATATAAACAGAAGCCAAAAACACTAACCATTTTAAATTGGATTTTTAAATGTAGCTCATATACTGACACAATTTTAGTTAGATGAGACCTAAAAGACTCTATCTTCTGAGAAGGGGAGAGGTTTTCTTGTTTGTTTTTAATCAAGGATCACGCAGTGTGTCAGTGGCAGAGCCAAGGTCATATTTCAGGACTACTCACTCCCAAGAAAGTATTTTTGTTTGCTTATTTTTTTAAAGACCTATAGAATTCTAGAAAAAGGATGGACTCCAAAATTTCACAAATCTCTGAGTCTCAGTTTCTTCCTTTGTTAAATTGGGATAAGCTTATTTAGGGGATTAAAGGTCATTAACGTACCATGTACAGTGTCGGAAACCACGGATATCCTATTATGGTTCTCATTAAACTTTTTTCTCTTAAAGTTATCTTTTCTTCTTGCTCAAAAGATTATAGAAGGGGTTGAGAAGGGACAGAGAAAGGGGCTTCAAGGGGGATGGGAGAAAAGCCTGGCCTGCTGCATAAGAAAATCTGGAGGGCCCATAGAAACGTTCTGGGGACCCTGTGATCAACATACAGCAATTCCTCCCAAAGAGGAGGAAAGAATGTGGGTGGGAGGTAAACTGGGTAATCAGTGACTGACAGCAAAGGACAAAGGGGCCTGGAGGATCAGAGAGACCAATGAGAGTACAAACAATTCCCAATGGAGAGGACGAGGACGTTGACACCTCCACACCGCCCTTGTGTGCCTCTGTCTCTCTTCTCACTGGTGAGAGGGATCCACTTCCAACTCTCTTTGGAAGCGCCACAAGCTTTCTCTTTGTTTTTAAGTAAAATTTCTTTTTCGTTATACTAAAGCCTGTGGAGTTATTTTTGCTTTATATTCACACCGCCCCTGCTATTCCACTTTTACATCTAGGATCTCCTCACTTTGGCTCGTTGGTGCCCCAGTTGAACTGTCCAGTCCCACTGAGGAATCGAACCAAGGCCACTGGGCTCTAGGGACTGGGATGTCCTACCCCAAACAGGAAACTGTTGGTTTCAAGAAAAACAGAGCCATCTTTTCTATATATTCACCCACTGCATCCTCACCCTATTCTCAGAGATCTTTCAAGAGAATTGTCTGTACCTCTCAAAAATAAGAAACAACTGGTTTAAGAAAAATTTTGTTCACTATGACACTGGACTCTCTTTTCAGGACCAATCTCAAGCATGTGTCTCCTTGGGAATGTCACTTAACTTTCTTGGCCTCAGTATTTTCACCTGTAAAATGAAGATATTCCTAACTTCTCATTGTCCCATTTAGAATTACTGAGACAACAAATAAGATACAATATGTAAAAGCAGGACGTAATTCATACCACACAGGTGAAAATTTTAAATTGCCCGTGAACTTTATGGCCACCCTGCATATTTTATACACATTAGTAAAGGTGATCAATAATGTAGTTTCCTTTATATTGTTATGTATTTTTACCATCGTTTATAATTGTTGGCCAATTATTAAGTAAGGCAAACAATATGAAACTGCTATTTTTATCTTACATAAAGGATTTAATTAGTAGAAATTATACCTGCTTTCTAGGGTTTATATCTTCTATGAAGAAGAAAATTCCTTCTTCCCTCTTTTTCTGTATGTGTGATGACTTGTTCAGAAAGAAAAGAGGGACTCTAATTTCTTCCGTATCGTTACTTCACACTGTTTCCCTTTTGTTGTTGTTGTTGTTGAGAGAATCTCCCTCTGTCACCCTGGGTAGAGTGCCATGGCATCATAGCTCACAGCAATGTCAAACTCTTGGGCTTAAGTGATCCTCTTGGCCTCAGCCTCCCAAGTAGCTAAGACCAAAGGCACCCACCACAATGCCTGGCTACTTTTCTTTTTCTTTTTTAGTATAGACCCGGTCTTCCTCTTGCTTAGGCTGGTCTTGAACTCCTGATCTCAAGCAATCCACCCTCCTCGACCTCCCAGAGTGTGAGGATTATAGGGGTGAGCCACTGCACCTGGCCCCCAACTACTTTTATAGTTATGACAATTTCCTCTTCTTTGTAGTGAAGAAACTTGGTGGGAGGTTGAATCATGGGAGAGCTTTAAAAAATTCTGATGCACAGACTATTCCCAGGACAATGATACAGTGATCTCTGTGTGCGGACCCAGACATCAGTACTTATTAAGCTCCCAGCTGATTTCAATATTCAGCCAAGTGTCAGAATCACCGGTCACTCTCATTTCTCCACATAGGCAGGAAATTTCACCTCTTGTTATTCTAAGGTCACTCAACTATGATACTTAACTTGGAAATGGGTATTGCAGGAGAATTCCCCCCTCCAGGAGAATTCTGAGAATTGAATTTTAGCAAGAACTTCAAAGGTTGATACCAACTTTATTTTTTTACGACAAAGTCTTATTTGCAATTTTCTAATATTTGTAGTGAGAGAGAAAAGAAATAACAAAATTTAAACGATATTTTCTATGCGCTCTATAGAAACTATTATCACATTTCTTAAAATCATATTTTCACCTCCAAAGGTGCATTTCCATGGTTGGTTTGGTGGCATCACGGCTCCACTGTGTGATTCACACTTTCAAAATAAGTCATGTCACCCTTCCTCATGTGCTTTTACCCTCCTAAAGCTCTTCACCCGCAATTGCATCTGTTAAAGGCATGTTTTCCATCTTTTATGGTGCTTAGACATAAATGCCTAGGGGAAAAATAAATAAAAGTTAAGAAGGAAAAATAAAGCCTGAAATTTTGTAAAAAGATCACAGAAATCCCTGATCAAGGGCCAGGTCCTGTGTTTTCTTCTACTTTACAACAACTCGATGAAGAATCAATAAACTACTATTCCAGAAACACAAAAAGAGAAAATTTGAAGGCCAATGCACAGAGAAAAATTCCCAAATAATTTGAGGAAAAGAAGTGTATTGTAGCAGGTGTATGTAACTGTGATACACAGTAGGAACTTCCTGAGATCAGGAGGCTTAAAATTTAAAATTCCCAAACTTTTCCATCTCGTGGTCAACCTGGAGCAAGGCTTGTGCCTGCAGTGGTCTCTGATTTGCAAGGACAGTTAGAGCAACAAACAGCACGTTGTATGATGGGTTTAAAGCCACACTTATTTTCAGGGAATTGTGAATCTCTTCTGCAGGCCAGGAAAGAAAGGAAAGTAAAAGAGAGAAAGAAAATTACCAAAGAGAGATTTGGAAAAGTTATTTTACTCATGAAAAATAAAAGAAACAGTAGAAACTTTGATTTTTAACTTTTTTAAAAACTTTTCACTAATTTCCTTGAAGATTGTTTGATTAGTGCTCATCCTCCACACTGAAAATAAAAGGTGTGGTGGGGGGAACCTCAGACCATACAGAGTGCTAAAAGAAAATGAAATGTAGAATAGGATATACTTGGAGGAAAACAAAATACAATGGTAACTAACGGCTACTCCTGTTACTCTCCACTGAACGTGACTGTGAACTTCTGGACAGACAATGACAGCGTATTCATGTGTCTGATAGCAAAACTTATCTGGAGTAACTTACTTTTACCCACTCGTGATGAGGAAACAATGCACATTCAACACATTGGCCTTTACAAAGGGCGGTTGGTGAAGATACCTGTGGAAGTCAGGCTGCTTCTGAGAGACAGGAGAGAACAGTGATAATTCTGGTAAACCAGAAGGCAAATTCTCATCTAGAAGATGCAAACGGTTCTTGGATCCAGCTGACTGTGGCCGCATGAGAACTTGTAGAAAGACTCTCTAGATCTTCTCATTGGTTGTTATTGTTATTTTATTTTGTAAGAGAAGCCAGAAATCTGGAATTTTATGTGACATCTACTTGTTTAATGTTGAGAGTTAATTAAATTTGTCAACATCTGGGCTGTACAGTATGTATTGGAGGACTGGCCAGGGTCCAGAGTTCACTACTTTACTGATGTCTGATTTCTTTTCAGTTTGGTCACCCAACTGTGTAATTTATTGTTCTAATTCCAATTAGTTTGCTTTGAATTGAGTCTCAATCCTACTTTGACATTTACCAAAACTTTTTGGTTGTGTTTATAGAGACACCCTCTGCCTTCAAATTAACTTTGAGCTCACAGAATTCAGTGAAAGTTTCCTCATCTAGTGGAGATGATAACAGCAACTACCTCAAGAATTATTTTATGTACTGAGGGAGTGAATGTATACAAGTATACATTACAAGTAGTTGTAAACATGTACGTGGTAAGCATGTTTACAACTATTGTATGTGGGAATCCCTAAGATATCTTTACTATGACTTTCATCCGTAAGATGCTTTCAGAATATGATCTGAATGACTTTTTGTTAGATGAATAGGTTTATGGCAATAAATACCCCTTGAAGAACTTTTCTCACTCTTTTCCACTTGGCCATGACCTAGTATTAGGAGGATGTGATTGAGAATAATTAGATTTTAATTTAAGCCTCTGATAGCATATGGAAGCTTAATTTTTGAAATAATTATAGTATAAACATTTTTCAATAAATAAAATATGTCTAAATAGCTTCATACATATTTAATTAGCTAATCCACAAATCCCACCTGGGCTCTCCAGGCAGCATATTTGAAAGCACAAGCATCTTCTTAGCAGCACGTATACCATTAGTGCACATTATTTGTTCACATGCAACTCTTTCTGAGGCCACCCATGCCCCTCCCCTTTTAGAGAGAAACTCCTCATCAGACCTACAAAAAAAAAAAAAAATACAAACGGGTCTTGTCTTGCTCAGTAGCTGAAATGACTAAAGCTGGAAAGTTATTCTTATTCAGGAATAATATAAAGGATGAGTAGAAATATTTTCTGTACTCAGTGAAGTAGACTACCGAACAATGATGCAGTGGTTTTTGGATTTAAGAAAATCATTTCACTTCTGTGGGGATCAGTTTTGTCAACTTTAAGATAAATAGATCGAATTCAGTGGTATCTTTCTTCTAGTATGAAAATGTGTGATTATAACATTAATAGCTGATACATATAATTGTGAAAACAATGTATTTTTTTTTCCGTTTTAGTTTCACTGGGGAAAAAGAATGTCCTCATATCCTTGTAGAAATGCATGCTCCTTTCCCCCAAAGAGTTTAACATTTATTGTGGGAATGTTTAATTACGAGGAAATATATATGAAGGAGGCTTGGTCATGGGGAAAATGGGAGCATTTAAAACCCTTTGATAGTTTCCAGAGAGAACTTGGCATTGAGGTTAAAAATATGAAAGACATTACGGAATAGGCTTACTTAGAAAAAATAAAAGGAAGAAAGGAAAAACTTAAAACAGACTGGTAACACAGATGGAGTGGCTAGGGTCTCTGAAGAAACAGCAAATAATTTAAAGACAGAGTACATGTTAGTTTGATTTTAGGGAAGAGTAACAATCAGAGAATAAAAAGAAATAAGAAGACTATGCTTGCTCACTTTTTATTCTGCGGTGGACGGGCTAAATAGCACGGGGATGAATGGAATTCCTCAGCGCGATTTGCGTCCTCAGTCCAGGGGTGACTTCGTTTTTCACTGTCGGAAGAGACATCAGTTTCTCTCTGTTTCCTTCTCAACAGAAGTCATGTGAGTAGTGTTAGCCTATTTTACATTGTTGCAGGGTTTCATATTTAACTTTCTGATGCAAAAGCTAATTTTGGGGGCCCGCAGGATGGCTCACGCCTGTAATCCCAGCACTCTGTGAGGACCAGGCGAGAGGATCATTGAGCTCAGGAGTTCCAGACCAGGGTGAACAAGAGCAAGACCCCATCTCTACTAAAAATAGAAAAACTAGCTGGCATGGTGGTCACCTGTAGTTCCAGCTATTCGTGAAGCTGAGGCAAGACAAATGTTTGATCCCAGGAGTTTGGGGTTGCTGTGAGCCATGATCTCGCTACAACACTCTACCCAAGGCCACAGAGTGAAACTCTGTCTAAAAAATAAACAAAAACAAACATACAAACAACCAAAAAACTCCAGAAAAACTAATTATTTTATCCTATGAAAATCTGCTCCACGTTGCACAGAAGTGTTTAAAAGGTCCTGGTAGGATTTTACTAATATGACAGAAGCAGATGAACTTTGCTGTCTGTCAAGCAATCAGAACACTGGGAATAGCCTGGTTTGACTCGATTCCATTTCTCCACCTCATAAATACACAATTGGAAGAAAACAAACATTTAGAAATATTATACTCCATCATCAATGATGCACAGGGGGCTGTGTCTCTACCTATATACCTTAGGAACGTAAGGTGGCTGATCATTCACAATCTCAATGTTGTCCTTGAGAAAATTATAAAAATGTAAGAAGAAATGGAAACACAATCGCAGGTGACTAATGTGCTCAGATAATGACAAATCAGGTTGATAGATGATAAGCACTGGAGGCTGTCTTGGTCTGTTGGGGCTGCTATAACAGAATACCATACAGGGCAGCCACAAATAAGAGAAATTTTACTTCTCACTGTTCTGAAAGGAAGGCTGGGGAGTCCAAGAACAAAGTGCCTGCAGATTTGCTGTCTACTGAGGGGTGCTTTCTGGTTTATGTGCAGCTGTCTTTTTGCTCTGGTCCTCACATGGTGGAAGGTGGCGGGAGGGAGCTGTCTGTGGCCTCTTACGTCAGGTACTAATCCCATTCACTGTCCACCATCCTGCCCCATAAGTTAATCACCTCCTAAAGCTCTCACCTCTGAATACCACAACATTGAAGATGAACGTTCTACAAAACAGTCTATAGTAATGGCCTAAGAAACATAATTTAATAGGCTGATTTTAGTGACAATATATAGATAACCAGGCTCGGCGCCTATGGCTCAAGCGGCTAAGGCACCAGCCACATACACCTAAGGTGGCGGGTTCGAATCCCCAGCCCGGGTGCCAAACAACAATGATGGCTGCAACCAAAAAATGGCCAGGCGTTGTGGTGGGCGCCTGTAGTCCCAGCTACTTGGGAGGCTGTGGCAGGAGACTCGCTTGAGCCCAGGAGTTGGAAGTTGCTGTGAGCGTGATGCCATGGCACTCTACCCAGGGGGATAGATTGAGGCTCCGTCTCAAAAAAAAAAAAAAATGTATAGATAACCTTCTGTGTCCAAAAAAAATTTAAAGAAAGAAACCAAAAAAAAATAAAAAAAACCCCTTTATTTTATGAGCAAATAGAACATTCTTAAGTTAGCCACCTCTATTAGGCTATAAGTAAACTTCAATAACTTTATAAAAGTAGAAATAATACAGACCCTATTCCCCAATCATAGTGCAAGAAAACTAAG
>CAUYTI010012171.1:0-31802 GCA_963575145.1 Galago senegalensis
GCTATCCCCCTGGGTAGAGTGCCATGGCATCATGCTCACAGCAACCTCCAACTCCTGGGCTCAAGCAAGTCTCCTGCCTCAGCCTCCCGAGTAGCTGGGACTACAGGTGCCTGCCACAACGCCTGGCCATTTTTTTAGTTGCAGCCATCATTGTTGTTTGGCGGGCCTGGGCTAGGGATTCGAACCCGCCACCTTAGGTGTATGTGGCTGGCGCCTTAGCCGCTTGAGCCACAGGCGCCGAGCCCCTTTTAAGACTTTTTAAAGGATTTCATTTCTGAATTTTTGAAAGCATAGCACTAATTTATTATTTTAAAAGCATTTCCCCTTTTCCTTGCCCATATATAAAAAAGACTAATAGCTTGATGTCTAAATTGTTCACTCCAATACATGCTTTGAAAAGCTTACTTCTTTCAAATTACTTCCACTTAACCGTCTACTCAAAAGTTAAGATGATATACAGTATCAGAACAGCCATAAGGCGTCAAAATTTCTAAACATTTATCGTTGATTTTAATGATTAACTTGCAGATCTTTTAAGAGCTGAATACTTTCTGTGTTACTCCCAGGTTGGGTTCCTAAAATGCGCTTCTGATTCCAGAGGTTTTTGGTGGGTTTAGACATTGCCACAGGTGCTTCTGAGGTCCCTCCAAGCTTCTTGAGAACCACAGTCTTAGCTTAAGGACACTAACTACGAGTTTTATATTTAAAAGCACAGTTCATTTATTCTCTCTCCTCCCCCTTTCCATCTCCTACTTCCCTCCCCCTCTCTTCTTCCCTTCCTTTATCCCTTCCTCACCAGCCCTAGCCCCTCCAGGTGAAAGCCTGGACAGGTAGATCAATATGCCACGCCCAGTTGTGTCAGTTTCCCAGAGGGGGTGATCCTCCCTCCTGCCGGCTCCAGAGCAGTCCAGTAAGTGGTAAAGAGGAAGACCTCAGCCTCTTACAAAGACCCAATACTTCTCTTGGGAAATGGCCACATATACTTTTCTCACTTAGGAAAATACAATGTTTCAAAAGCTAGTTGTTTCCAGAAGTTAGTGGCCATAAAAGAAATGCAGGCTAAAGACACAGGAAGAATAATCCACCTGCTTGTTTCCCGTTTAGCCAGCTCATTGCAAGACACTGTGTTTATAGGGAGCATCTCCCACTAATAACCTTCTTCTTTTGGTTTGATATGTGGTATTAGCGGCCCTACAGAACGGCTGGAAGAGGAAGGAGAAGATGGCATATGTGAGCCTGAAGCAATTTTTGGTTACCAAACAGTAACCAAATCTTCCTGGTTTATAGCACTTCTGTGAACATAGTTTATGCATATAGATTCTTTGGGAATAAATGAGTGCAGGATTTGGGTGCAAAAGTAAATGGTGTCAGATTGATACAGCCAAGCCAGGCATCCGAATTAATTTAGAAAAAAAGCCAGCAGTCTGCATTTAACCTCTTGAAAATGCTTATGCAATGTCTCCCGGCACCACAAAAGAAAACTACAACCGCAGGATAAATTATTCCTTGAATGTTTTATAAGCTATGAATGACCACAATAGCAACACTTGTGCTAAGATTGAAGTTGAAGAAGCTTTAAGATATTTTTAGTTCTTTTTATCTGAAATTGTTTAGACTACCTTCAGAGAAACTTTCCAATAAGAAAACAGTGGAGAACCTTTGTAAGGCCCAGATTGCCAAAGCAGTTTGATTTATACAGTTCCAGAGAGAGAGAGAGAGAGAGAGAACACAAAGCAGAAACAACCATTTGTCAACCAAAGGGTTGAGAGTTTTGTGGAGAAATAACAGACACTTTTTTTTTTTTTAAAGAGACATAGTCTGTCTCCTGGGCCAAAGTGCTGTGGCTTCTGCCCATCTCATAGTGACTCAAACTCCTGGGCTCAAGTGATCCTCCTGCCTCAGCTTCCTAAGTATGTGGGACTATGGGCACTCATCACAATGACCAGCTAAATTTTCTATTTTTACTAGTTTTTCTACTTTTAATACAGACGGGGTCTTGCTCCTGCTCAGGCTGGTCTCCAGCTCCTGAGCTCAAGCGATCCTCCCCCCTTGGCCTCCCAGAGTGCTAGAATTACAGGCATGAGCCACTGCACCCAGCCAAACAGATACATGTGACTATAGATATCTTTCACCCTCATTTCTAGAAATCAAATTTGTTTGGTGTACCTTGGAGAAGTAGGTGCTTTTAAAGGGTCCTCCCACAAGACTCTTTAATAGCCAACCAAGTCCAATGGCCCTCGGCCAACTAAACTTTAAAATCAACAGAAACTTCCCCCACAAAAGCCTCATATGAAGGCCTTTCACAGGAAGCCAAAGAAATCTAATAAAATAAAATACACTGGATTAAATGTAAGAACAGTAGCAGTCCTCGAGTTACGTAACAGGAATTAAATAACCAAAAAAAGAGGAGCTAACAGCCCTTGAATCTCGGTCCAGGTGAGAAATCTAGCATTCTAGAGGATTCTACAAGGAAGCAGGAAGGACAAGCCAGAATTAGACGGACTCTTTCTCAGGCAAGAAACAAAATCGAAGGCAGCCATCTCCCATCTCCCATCTCCTGGGCCCTCAGGCAGAGTGAGGAGCGGTGGGTGGTTTCCGTGGGTGGCTTTGGCTGGAACTGGTGTCCCACTAGGACAGTGCATCCCCATTCAAAATGGCAACAAGCCTCTGTCTGCATTTAGACTGCTGGTCTCCTGATGTTTCCTACCAAACTAAAAACAGACTGGTCTGTGGAGAAGGGTCTAGCAGGACTGAGATCAAAGCTAAGGCTTTCCATTTCAGCATGCTGGGCACTACGTGGGCACGGTTGATTGGCACTGTGAGTCTTCCTCTGCCTTCTTCTCCTGGGCTGTCACGGGAGGGGGCTGCAGGGGTAATTTCCAGGTTCTTTCCAGCTCTGAAATGCTGTGTCAGAGGAAGGGGGATGCGTGCAAGCTGGATCAGAGGAGTCTCTGATCTGGCTACCCCCTCCGGCTCCAGCCTGCCATGGGAATCACTGCTACAGATTTTTAGGTGGGGGAGAATAGACTCCCCAAGAAACAAGGGATTTCCCGGTGACTAGGCAAGTGATTTGAGCTCTATTGAGTTCTCACAATAGAACTTCTCATCCTGCTTGAAAGTCCCTTCAAGAGACATACAAGAGAGCTGAAGACATTTATTTAGGAAGAAGATGCAGGTCACAGTAGAAAAGGTTGCAGCAGCGACTGTAATTAGGTAGACAGATCAGTGGAGCGTGGCTCATCCCCAAACACAAACCACAACAAAACCTACTCAGGATGGTGCTGGATGGGGTTTGCAACTGTTTGTTAAAACAACAAACCAATATGACTCCCACACTTGAACTTGTCTTTTATTGTCAGCAAGGGTCAAGTCCTGACAGGTCTGCCCCAAATCCACAAAGATCTTGAAGACTTTAACTTTCTATGTATCTCAATGCAACTTAAACTGTAGGGGGACATCTACCCGTTGTCTTTGCTCCAGTTCAGAGGCTGTGTGGCTGTGGAGAGAACCAGCAGGAAGTCATGTTGCCCCCAATTTGCCAGGGCCACGTTTGACTCTAAAGTATTGAGATGCAGGAGATCTTACAGCTTGGGGTGGAGCCGTTTTCCTGACTTTAAATTTCAGTATAGCCACAGGGGAAGCCTGAAACTTCAAGCCTCAGGTGACAGGGATCCCCTCAATTGGGTTTTGGCCCAATCTTGAAGTGGGCTCTTCCTCAAATATGAGGGATACTCTGAGATAGGAGACTCAAGGCTTTCTCAAGAAAAAGTGGGGATGAGGGTTGAAGGAGCCCTCTGCATGGAAATTTCTTTGGGGGCTCAGTTCCTTGCCTTAAGTCATTTCTCCATCTCTGTAAAATGGAAAAAACTTTAGAAGTGACCCCTCCTCTCCAGGTCAGGCAGAATGGCTCACAGCTATAACCCTGGGAGGTCAATGATGGAGAATCCCTTGAGCTCAGGAGTTGGAGACCAGCTTGAGCAAGAGTGAGAACCTGTCTCTATTAAAAATAGAAAAACTAGCCAGTATTGTGGCAGGTGCCTGTAGTCCCAGCTACTGGAGAGGCTGAGGCAGGAGGATGGCTGGAGCTCGGAAGTCTGAGGTTGCTGTGACTTAGGCTGACACCATGGCACTGTAGTCTTGGCAACTAAGTGAGGCTCTGTCTCAAAAAAAAAAAAAAGTGATACCCCCATTTGAGAAGTGCTTTCTGTCTTCTAAGCAATTTCTTTGGCGTAAGTGCGGGCTGTGCAGCCCTCCTTGGCGAGGGCTCCAAAGTGCCAACCCACTGTAGAGTCACCTACGCGGACACGGAGAGGGGTGGAGGGGAACTCACTCTCTCAGGACGAAATTCTGTCCCCAGAGGAGCTCCCCCTCGGAGGAGGAAGCGTTAAGCGCTATTCTTCAGAATCACCTCCTCTTCCTCTGCCCGTTCCTTAGATCCGAGGGCGGGAGCTTGCACAGTCATCTTCCGACACCATCCCGGACCCGCAGCTGAAGTTGCAGCTTAGAGTCTCGGGAGACCCGGGAGGCTGGAGGGCGCAACCGCTCGGTAGGAGCAGCCGGGGAGCGGGGACCGCGGACTCGCGCGGCCCTGGGCCCTCCGCGGGGGACCGAGGCCGTCCCGCCGGCCTCCCCGCCCCGCCGCCGCCGCGCTCATCGCCCGCTTCTCCTCCCGCAGCCGCGCCGGGACCATGTCGGCCGAGCCCGCGAGCGGCCCCACGCAGGACCAGGTGGACATCCTGGAGTACAACTTCAACAAGGTCAACAAGCACCCGGACCCCACCACGCTGTGCCTGATCGCCGCCGAGGCCGGTCTCTCCGAGGAGGAGACGCAGGTGAGCCCCGGGCTGGGCCGGCCGCCCTCGCCCCCGCCGCGCTCCCGCCTCCGGTGGCTTCGGCCCCCTGCGCGCGGCCCGGGAGCGCAGACCGTGAGCCGCCCCCCGCGGCCGCCCGGCTCCCGGCTCCCGCTCCCCGGCCGGCAGTGGCTCCCCGGTCACCCTACCTTCTCCTCGCTTTCCCACTGCCCCCCAGCCCGGGGTGAGCGCTTCCTCGCTCCCCGGGCTGGGGACAGCGTCGCTCGCCTGCTCTCGCCTGCCCAGTGTCATCTTTGACCTGATCTATTCCCGGCAGGGATGTCAGAGCGGGAGGGGACCTTAGCGACCACTAGCCACAGAGTCAGCCCTTGGGTTTGCAGACGAGGAGACTGAGGCCGGGAGGGAGGGAGTTGTCCGAATGGCAAGGGGCGCCCAGCACGCTCCTTCCCCCGCACGGCGCCGGCTGCCTCTTAGCTGCAGTAACTGCACGAAGCCGGGCAAATCTGGTCCAGCTTTTTTGAAATCCCCCAGTTCTAAGGCCTTTTTTTCTGGAGTTTTCCAAGAAGATACACATCTCACAGAACAGCTGAAAGGAACGGCAGCCCACAAGTGCACTGATTTATTTATCTTTTTTTAAAATCTCTTGTATTATGCTCCAAATTGCTAGCGTGGAGAATGCAACGCAGCCATAGTTATTAACCTTAGGTGCAGTGTGGAGCCTTTTCTTCGCCTCTGTCTAAACACTGACTTCAATTTTCCCCTTTGGTGGGAGAAAGACAATTTATTATGTGTGATAAACCACTGGGAACTGATCTAGCATCTCTCCAGGGAAACCCAAAATGCACTTCTAATTTCAACACTACTGCAGAGACATTTTTTTTTTTTTAGACAGAGACTCACGTCGCCCTGGGTAGAGTGCTGTAGTGTCACAGCTCACAGCAACCCCAAACTCTTGGGATCAAGTGATTCTCTTGCCTCAGCCTCCCAAGTAGCTGGGACTACAGGCGCTTGTCACAATGCCTGAGTATTTTGTCTTTGTAGTTGTCATTGTTGTTTGGCAGGCCCAGGCTGTGTTCAAACCTGCTGCCTCTGGTGTATGTGGCTGGCACCCTAGCTGCTAAGCTATAGGTGCTGATCCTGCAGAGACTTTGTTATCCTTCCCATTTTATAGACCAGGGCATGGGGACTCTGTCCTCTTGCTGGCTTTTAAAAGCTTGTGATGGTGCTCCAGGAGATCCCAGGACTAAGACCCTAGACCTTAAATCAAAATTATTTTTATTAATTAAGCCAGTGACACTTTGGGGGAACTTGTCCATGGATAATCCTCTCACACATAGGTCAAGCGAAAAGGCAGGCATATCTGTTCTTAGCAACCGACTAACCAGAACCAAAACTTCAGGGGAGGTGATTTACTGTAACCCAAGTCTAACAGCTCATGTTTCTTAGAACCCAGAGGGGGCAGCCTGCTGGAGTTTTATCACTTAAAATCCCACGCTATGTTTAGAAAAGAGGAGTGATCACGGAGACAATTTATCTTTTAAAAACAAGGCTGTGAGATATCATGGTTACAGCACCAAGGAGGGGTCTAATCCCTTCTCAGCCTCTGATTCAACCAGAGCAAGTTACCATCAATCATCCCGCCTATAAAGCAGAATAATTTGGTTGACCTTTGTCATGACTAACACTTGCCAGGTATTGTTCCAAGAACTCTCCAAGTATTAAATCACATATTTGTCACAACAACTCTGTGAAGGTAGGTACTATCCATGAGTCAGCTGGACAGATAAGAGAAATGAGGCCTAGGAAGGTTAAAGACCTTGCCCCAAATAGCAATTAGGAAACAGCAGGGGTAGGATTTGAACCCCAGTAGTCCCGCTCCAAAGCCTACACTCTTGACCACCATGCTATGCTGGATAAGGTGGGAGGTAAGGGCTGAAGACTCACTTTGTGCTGCTACTTTCTGGAAAAAAATGCACGCATTCATTGATGGCCATTCAGGGCTGTATGGAAACTCTCCTCAAGATTCCCTTGGTATTCAAGAATTGAAATGCAATCTGGGTATGGGCAGAAAGACAGACGGGGCGCCCGCTTTTTTCTGGGATTAGGGTTGGCCAATGTAGACCTCTGCTTGGCAGGTTCATCTGCTCTTTTTGACACTTCTCTTGTTTCCCCTCCTTTGCCATCCTCAAACAAACAAGAGGTAGACCCAGCCCCAAAATGAGTAGGCATGGGGTGAGTCAGCCCTAGAGCAGGGCCCCTGGCTTCCTCTTCCTGCCGCGGGGCTCACACCTTCTTCCTCCCCCAGAGCTGTTGCAGCTCCGCTGGCCCCTCTGCCTTCCTGCCTAGACCTCCAGGGAAGCTTCTGGAACCCTAGAAATTCAGACAGAGGCAAAATTTAGCAGGTTCAGGGGAAGATGCATCCTAGGTGGCAGAGGCTGCCTGCCCGCCCTTACTGGACTGGGTCATCTCTTTCAATTTCCCTTCCTTTCCACCTCCTGCCACCCCACCCCCATGTCACTGATGAGAGAGGATGGTTCTTCTCTAACCTTCCCAAAAGACATTTACATACACACACACATTTTGAAGTATCTTCTAAGAAAAATGTCTTCTGGAGCTATCACGCCCAGTGATGAAGGCATCATTATAGACATTAATCAAACTATTAGTATTTATGTCAGATCTTGTAGGGACCATTTAAATCACTCCATGGAGGCTAAGGCCTTCTGGGCCCACCGATAAGCAGTGTCCTGGTATTAGCACTTCCCCTCTGTCTGTTCTTTACTGGGGCTGTCCTTTTCCATGAGAAAAAAAAAAATTATATACCCAAATCTTCATCCTACCCTAACACCACCCACCTCTAGAAATAGAATCGGCTTCTTAATTTTTCCCAGAACAAGTTAATACTTCAGTAAAAGAAAAACAAGCATGAGATGTTCTCACGAGATAGTTACTAGAACCGATTTGCACCGCTGATACTTTGGCAAGGGCTCTAGGAATGGAGAAGCTGAGACAGGCTCTGATCAGAAAGCTTTGCTGAGCTCTTTGTAACTGCAACATTCGCTACAGGAGTGGGCAGGAGGACACCCGTAAGAATTCAGAGTGCCGTGAAGGGCGATCTAATCGAAATAACTTGTTAAGTTGCATTTACCAGATCCTAGAATGTGCCTTTTTCTCATGCTGGTAATCTGAGTATCTCCTACATGTAAATTTGATGGAATCTAACAGAATCCCAACCTTTGTGTGCCTCCTTATTTTGTAGTCAGTGTTAGAAAGGGCTGGGAAAGCTCTTTTACCAGCCCCTCTGGGAGGTTGGGATGATCTGATGTTTTCTATTATTACACACATACACGCACGCTCACAACTCAAACAGCGCAGCTGGCATTGGTTCTTAGAGAGATTTCCAGTATTTTTGTCTCCTCTTGATGTCCTGGGCTTCTTCCCAGAACCCAGTGGTTTTCGTCAGTGAGTGTTTTATCAGCGGAATAAAGACCTCTCAAGGTCCCTCCCTGAAAAGAATGAAATGTTAGTTACCAGAGAAAAGGATGGAAACAATGTACTTTTGAGCCAGCCCCCACCTTGTCACAGTGCATAATTGTCATCTGTTCGCTTAGAGCAAATAAACCTCCATCAATGGACCTGGGTAATGAGGGCACTCATTTATAAGCGAGCAAGGGATGAATGTCTTTCCCAGGGGATGACAGAAACAGAGAGGAGAAGGATAAAGCCAGGTGGAAGATTAGCATGGACGCCAGTGAGATGTGATGAAGTTCAACTGTAAAGGGGGAAAAAAGCAAGCGAGGTATTTAATGGTTTTCGCTGGACAGCAACTAGATTGCTAAATGTATTGATTTTTATATAAGTACGCATGACCTAAAATATGTATCTTTATAGAAAACAGTTGAGCTTTTCTTGAACTTCCTCCCATCCCCCAGTGCCCCAAAGCTGGGGCCTGATGTGGTAAGCCTGTGGATGCCAACTCGCGAAGCCACAAGTGTGGTCCCCGCTGAAGTTATTTTCAGTAACGGGTCATCAATATTCTCCTTCCTTACTTCGTGTAGAGATGTGGGTGGCTCTTTTGAATGAGGCCAGAGCAATCATTTTGCCTTATATGAATCCTGGTAGAAAGTGAGATTTTCCTCTTCCAGATTTTAATTAGTCAGTCTTTAAAACGCTCCATTAATTCAGCTTTAGTAAAGAAATTCTATTTAATCAGATCGTGTAGCCTTGAAATCCCCCACAGAGCTACCTCATTAACGGAGCTGGAGCCTTGCTGCTCTCGTATCATAATCCAGAGTTAACTACACACACACACACACACACACACACACACACACACACACACACGGTTACAGGAGAAACTGTGCCCGCTTTCCACAGTAGAATTTTGGTTGAAGCCACAGCATCACGTGAGCTCTCTCTTCTCCTTAAGTGATCCCCGGGAGCCCAAAGAGAAGGCTGCCCTCACCCCAGTCTGTGGCCCTGGCTTTAGATTACTTTTTTCTGGCACCATCCTACCGTGTAAAGGAGCATAAAACAGCTGATCTTGACAACTGTCTAAGGCACTTCAGTGTGTGAACTGTGCTATACAGGTAGGGTGAGTTGGAGGTATGCTGCCTTGCTTCATTTTTTTTTTTTTTTTTTTTTTTTGAGACAAAGTCTCACTCTGTTACTCTGGGTAGAGTGCCCTGGCATCATCACAGCTCACAGCAACCTCAAACTCTTGGGCTCAGGCAATCCTCTTGCCTTAGCCTCCCCAGTAGCTAGGACTACTGGTGCCCACCACAATGCCTGGCTGATGTGTCTACTATTAGTAGAGATAGGGCCTCACTCTTGCTCAGACTGGTCTCTGACTCCGGAGCTCAAGCAAATCCACTTGCCTCAGTCTCCTACAGTGCTAGGATTGCAGGCGTGAGCAACCGCGCCTACCCCGCTTAGGGCTTGCTCTTTAAAGGAATTTCCCCCACTGTGGTTCTTGCCCTTTCTTCTGACCCTGGGCTTATGCTGAATTCCCTATCAGCTTCCTAGATCTCTGCAGAGATGAGATCTCCCCTTGCATGGTCCTAGAGCGGGTCCTGTTCATTCTGAGCATCTGGGCAGCCATCGGCCATGCTAAGTGGGAAGCACTCTAGACAGTCCCGACTGTGCCTTCTCCCCCAGCACATCCCAGTCTATTATCTCTTTCTGCTTGCTCTCTGGTGCACTATCTCCTTACCCCGGAATAGGTGAATTTTAGAAAACCTAAAAGGGACAATAGAGACCCTCTAAGCTCACTTCTTTATTCAGATGAGCTGACTAGCACCCTACTTTGGGACTTCCTGGGGTTCTCACACCCAACTAGTTGCAACAGAGCTTCCTCTTGGCGGGGCCAGGACTTCAGCGCCCCCTGTGGTCACTACCCAAGCAGCATGCCTGTGTGTACCAGTGTGACACACAAATGCCATTGTTCTTGGTGTACCCCATGACTTGTGACAGGCTGGGAAGCACGGGGGATAACAGGCTTGGGGTGCTGACTGCCCGTGAGCTGTCTACACGTGCTCCCCTGAGTAGGCGATGCTCTCGGCCTCTGTTTCCTCACTACTCTCTCTTTTCAGACACAGCTTCCTCCTTGTCACCCTGGTCCAGACCCCAGAGCTATTTCCCAGCATGGGGAATCCTAATCTCTTTGAGGAGTCCCTACACAGCTCGGTAGCATAATAAAGGCAGTCCCTGCCTTACGGAACGTGCATCACACTGTGTCATAACATAGAAAATGCTTAAGGCCCCCCGCGGTACCATGTCCACACCCATCTCATCTGGGGCCTTCTCTAAATCAATGGTCACTTTTATAAGGTCTGAATATTTGGGTCACATAGAGCTGAGAGATTCCCAGTAAACTGGCAGGTCTACCCTCTATTCTGTCACTGCTCGGTGGCGCTGAAGCAGGAGAGGTTGGGCTGGCTGATCTCCATGCGTCCCTGAGAAGTGCTCTGTGGTCATCCCGTTCTCAGTTATCCATTCTTTTAATTCAGCAAAGTCTGACCAAGTGCTACAATGAGCAAGGCCCAGGGCAAGACAAGCCTGCATTGATGAAATGGGACGGCCATAGGGAGCTATCTGGGAAATTGAGAAGATGCTTTACTTTCTTTTATTCATTCAATAAGCATCGATTGAGCTTCAACTCTTAAACCCTGATGCTAAGGATGCAATAGTCATAAGATGAATGCAGTCTGTACTTTCATGGATCTTACACTCTGGCAGGGAACATAGATTCAAAACATGTAAACACACAAGTAAATCATGACAGATGTTAAAAGTTCTGTGAAGCTAACAAAACACTAAACTCAAGAGTCAGGAGATAAAGTGGGGCACCCACTTTAGGTAGAGTGGTCAGGGAAGGCTCCATTGAGAAGGTTCTGTTTAATCTGAGAGGGAGATCATCAGATAAAGAATGAAGATAGATGGATATTCTAAATATTGGAAATAGAATGTGCAAAGGTCCTGAGGCAGGAAAGGTTAGTGTCACAAAACCATCTCCATGGACACATTCCTTTCTTCCTTCCTTCTTGTGCCACAGTGGCAGTGCCTTTCTAGAAAGAAAAGGAAGGCCAGTGCAGTGGCTCATGCTTGTAATCCTCACCCTCTGGGAGGCCAAGGCAGAAGGGAGCTCTGGTGTTTGAGACCAACCCTGAACAAGGACAAGATCCATCTCTGCCAAAAATAGAAAAATTAGCCAGGCTTTGTGGCAGGTGCCTGTAGTCTCAACTCCTTAGGAGGCTGAGGCAAGAAGATCACTGGAGCCCAAAAGTTCGAAGTTGCTGTGAGCTATCATGATGCCATGGTACTCTACCCAGGGTGACAGAGTGAGATTCTGTCTCAAAAAAAAAGAAAGAAAGAAAAGAAAGAAAAGGAGAGGAAGGAAGGAAGGAAGGGAAGAAGGGAGGGAGGGAGGGAAGGAGGGAGGAAGGAAAGAAGGAAGGGAGGGAAGGAGAGAGAATGAACATTTCAATTTCTCAGTATGTGACAATTATTTTTGCCCATTTCTCTCTTCCAGAAATGGTTTAAGCAGCGGCTGGCCCAGTGGCGGCGCTCGGAAGGCCTGCCCTCAGAGTGCAGGTCCGTCACAGACTAAAAAGATGGCCTGCAGCTCCAGCGTGGACTCACGATGACCATCTCCTGTTCCCTCAGTTTAACCAAGCTGTTGTGGTTTTCCAGTGTAGAATCGTTGTTCTGTTGTTAGCTGTCCTGCTATTTAACACAACATTGTATTTTTTTTTTTAATGTACATATAACTAGGAAAGAAAATAACAATAGGAAGCTACGTGCAACTTCTGTGTAAAGCGGTGTCTTAGCTAGAAGAGTGTTGTGGCTTGAATTTCTCTTTTGGTCATGATGACAGAAGGTCTGAAAGTCATCTGAGTTTGCTTTTGACCATCACCTCCCCATAAACAATTTGTTTTCACCATTCATTTCAGAGCAATCCAGGCCTTTGTTGGGACAACAGAATGATGGAGAGGGGAAAGCATTTCCTTCTGAATCTCTGTTCTTAAGTCCTTTTTCTCATTTCATGTAATACAATGATGGTTGAGTGAGAACACAGATGGGTACTCAAGCCATTTCAAATTTCACAAAACAGTTCTTTGGATTATAGCTGTATAACTTGAAAAGAACCCAGTTAGGCTAGATGACAGAAATTCCAGCTGGCAAAAAAGCAAGTAACTGAGAAAAAAAAATCCACAAAAATCCTCAAATTTCCCTTATTTAAATGCAATTGGTTAAATTTATTTTGCTAAAGAAACTGAACTGCTTTTTGGCTCTCCAGTGATATTCTAAATAAAACTTTAACTTTTTGTTGAACGTGCACTGAGTTCCTTGAAGGTTTTTTAACTCAATAATGAACATATCAGAGAGAAACAGACTAGCTGCTATGTAGTAGAATTGACCAGAAAGTGGTCGTTCCCCAAGCTGTTGTGGTCCACAACATGTGATCCACGACCAGCCTCATTGGCGTTAGCTTCAAGGCTGTGAGAAGTCCAGACTCTGAGATCCCAATCAGAATCTGCATTTTAACAAGGCCACCAAATGATTTGTATGAAAGATTGAACAGCATTGTTCTAGCAAATTCTGCACTTCATTTGCATGCATTTGCATACGTTTGCATATTGTAACACATTAAATGTCTGCGGTGGTCTGAATGTATCCCCCCAAATTCATTTGCTGACACTTAGTCCCCAACATGATAGTATCAGGAGGTGGGGCCTTTGGGAGGTAAGGGCTCAACCCTCAGGAATAAGATTAGTGCCCTTATACAAAGAGGCCTGAGGAAGCTTGTTTGCCCCTTTTGCTATCTGAGGGTCCATAGAAAGCTCCATCCTGGAAACCTAGTCAGTTTTCCCTACATCTCATTGGCTGGAGTGGGCCACATGGGCATTCCTAACTGCAAGGAATTCTGGGAAAGTGAGCCTTTGTAATCGGGCGTATCGCTGCCTTGAGCAAAGTTAGGGTCCAATTGGTGAGGAAGAGAGTGAAGATGGACATGGGAAAGGCCATTCACCGTGTCTGGAGTCCAGCCTGGAATGGTGCTGGTGTACACCTCTGAACCCCTAACTGCAGTGCAGGCGCAGTCTTTCCAGTTATTTTTTAAAAAGATCTGAAAAGTACAAACGCTAATAATTATTTAGATTATAGATGTTTACAGGATCCTATTAAAACATCCTTGGGCAAGCTTCCTCTTCCTCTACCTTGAAACATTTGCTCTATAAACAAGTCCACAATGAGGCCTGCAGGGCCTGACCAGAGCAGCCTTGCATCTGGCACAGTCCTCTGCAGCCTGATTGGGGCTGGTCTGAACATTCGTCATCACTGCGGCTGGATGCTGGCTTTACTTTCTGGGAAAAAATAAGGATGAAAGAGAGGATAAGGCAGAACTGAGTAGATACCTACAAATAGAGAGTATTTTGCACTTTTCAAAACACTTTCATAGATACCAGCTAATGGGCAGGAAGGAACAAAGTACTCTTAACACAACTGTGAGCAAAGCAGATGCAGGCAGAGCCCGTGTCCAGCAATGAGAGGGATGCAGAGACAGGTGTGAGGCCCAGGTCTTCCCAGCACCCAGAGACGTGATTCACAAACGATTCAGGCGCTGGGTGTGTCGGCTCGCACCTATAAACCCAGCATTTTGGGAGGCCAAGGCAGGAGGATCCCTTGAGCTCAGGAATTCAAGACCCCCCTGAGCAAGAAGAGCCCCTTATAAATAGAGGCCTGAGGAAGCTTGTTTGCCCCTTTTGCTATCTGAGGATTCTGAGCAAGAACAAGAGCATATCTCTACTAAAAACTAGAAAAATTAGCTGGGTGGGGTGGGCCTGTAGTCCCAGCTACTCAAGAGGCTGAGGCAGAAGGATTGTTTAAGCCGAGAGTTGGAGGTTGCTGTGAGCTATGACAATGCTGCTGCACTCTAGCCAGGGTGACAGAATGAGACCCTGTCTCAAAAAAAAAAAAAAAGTAACCTAGGCCAAGAACAGTTAACAAGGTGGGCAGAGAGTGTGCCCTTAGCCCAGAAGCCTCAATTATGGCCAAAGGATCACTTCCTGTGCCCGCAGTCTGAGGTCTTTGTGTGCCATGTGATGGGAGAAAGTGGAGATTCAGTGTTGTTTTAAATGCAAATTTGTTACCAAAAGTAATATCTATTTTTTTTTTTTTTGAGACGGAGCCTCAAGCTATCCCCCTGGGTAGAGTGCCATGGCCTCACAGCCCACAGCAACCTCCAACTCCTGGGCTCAAGCGAGTCTCCTGCCTCAGCCTCCCAAATAGCTGGGACTACAGGCACCCACCACAGTGCCGGCCATTTTTTGGTTGCAGCCATCATTGTTGTTTGGCAGGCCCGGGCTGGGGATTCGAACCCGCCACCTTAGGTGTGTGTGGCTGGCACCTTAGCCGATTGAGCCACAGGGGCCAAGCCAGTAATATCTTTTAGTTTGCTTTTTCAGCAGTGAAACAAAGCTAGCCGTATTCTATTAAATTAAATAAAGCACTTTATAAATACTAACAGTTACTAATGCTACAAAGTGCTAATGATGGCATTGAGGTAAGTCTTAATAAGAAGCCAGAGCTCTGAGATTTATTACAGGAGTCGCCTCTGAACACCCAAGGTCAAACCCCGAGTGATGATACTCGCCCTTGACTGAGCACTACACGGGGCACTCTGTCTTCACCTGCATCCGTGTTCTACAGTTGCAGATGCTGTCAGTTAGGGGGACTGATAAGCATTCCCAAGCCCCTTTTTTGTTGACCCCTTTCCCTAGGGAGGCTGTAATATCTGAAAAAAAAAAAGAAATCCTCCCCTTTCCATCGTCCCCAGAGGCTATGATGATCAGTCATACAGTCTGGCCAATGACAAGCAGGTTGAAGACTTGAGCCCAAGGCTCTGGGGAAAGTTTTTGCATTTCCTTTCTCTCTCTCTTTTTTAAATAAAGTTTATTGAAAAAGATAAAGACAGAGTCACAGAGTAAGAGCAAGATATAGGCTGACAGAGCCCGAGACAGTGAGCGGGCCCCCTTGTTGGGACAAGGAAAAGGCAAAGAGGCCGCGTTTCTTGATGAAAGGCACAGGCAGCACCCTCTGTTCTTTCCTCCCTTCTTGCCTTGAACCGGTTTTATTTGTTCATTGGCGAAAGAGAGATAAGTAAAAAGAATGAAACAATGAAATGAATGCAACCCACAGAGCTGACCCTCTATCCCACACCCGGAGGGAACCGCTTATTCAGCTTCATACTGGGGTGTCCACACGGCAGGAAGGCAGGTTTTCTGCTCGCATAGACACGGGGAAGAAACTTAGCATTTTAGAAACCAGCGACAGTTGGAACCGTGGCTCTGAGAGGATAGGAGGATGCTTCCTAAGGAAGGTATCAGCTTTCCTGTTTAGGGAAACTTCTCAATCAGTGCTGGGGACTGTGAATTAAAGGCCTAGAAAGAAATGGGGTAAAGCAAGAGCTCCATGGCTGCACGCAATAAACCTCATGAATTGAATGACCCCTTTGCATCTGGGGCATGGGTCCCACCTCCTGTGGAGCTGGTAGAGAAGTTAATCTCAGTGTCCAAGTTCTGCATCCTGTGACACTTAGCCCCAGGCTGCCAGTCACAATGCCGTCTCCCTTTGCAAATAGGGACCAAACCCAGAACGAGCTCTTTACCTAAGGACTCGAAGTCCTTTGCCAGAATTTTCCCAATTGGACCCAAAGGGATAGTTACTTATTATGCATTTACAGAGAGAGTTGTGAGAATGAAGGCCTGGGGCTGTGGGCAGTATGGACTCAGCCACCTTGGAGAAGGCCCCTCTATAAAGGGAGAGAATGGGGCCAGGCAGAGACGGGAAGGAGAGAGATGGCCTGAAGCCCTGATTTCCCCTCTGCCTTTAAGCTACTTCAGCCTTCCTGGCTCTGTGAACTAGTGAATTCTTTTCTTGGTACGTGTTATTTGTAACAGAACAGAGCCCTGACTAATGCCGAGGTGAAGGAAGGAAGAAACGAGTGCAGGAAAGGAGGAAAGCCGGCCCCAAGAGTAGCTAAGAATCCAGAGGAACCAGAAATTCATAGTAAGAGGGAACCAGGATTATATAGGCCTGTAGATCTTGGAAAGAAGTGGGCAGAGCACCTCAATGGGGACTAGAGATAAAATTGATTTTGCATATTAAAGGAAAGTAATTTATGGACCTCAAGGTTACATATTTCTTTGAACCAACTGCACGTGTGTAGTAGACAGGCCTTTGTCACATCCTTGGGCACCTCCTTGGGCACATTTTGCTCCTCTCCTTCAACCCTTGCCCTCTTCGTGTGTAAATTCTGGCTCCACATATTCTAACGTCCACTAAAAGTTTATTTAAAAGCCTCATACCAACTGTTTGAAATGTCCCCTTGCCTGAACTTAGTGCCAAAGGAACTAGCAATAATCGTAGCAGTAATACGAATAACGTGAAACTTTGCGTTCTTTTTCCATGATGAGAGTGCCAGGAGGTGGCAGGGTGGACAAAAGTCAGGCGAGGATCTGGGACGTCAGCCACCGCTTATATTGGCAAAGTAAGAGAATAGGATTGTTTCGGTTTTACAAAGCCTTGTCCCGTGCCAATGAGCGCTATAGAATTAGAGGAATGAAGGCGGGTTCCTGTACTTTCGCTTTGGCCACACCAGTCGTAATATTACAGATATCTGCGGGCTGCTGAACGAGGCTCCTATAACCGTAAATGTGGCCTCTTGGAAGAGTTTGCCAACTACACTTCCAGAAACATAAGAAACGGAGATTTGAGTCTCCACTTACGTAACTCAGCCAACTACTCAAAGGCAGCGATAACTCACAGTTCACATGAATCACCCTTAGTCTTCCAGATTAGCAGCGCACAAGGATTTTTTTCCTCCTTCTTCTAGACAGAAGTTCCCTCGTCCCATTCCTACTTTAAAAGGCTTTAAAGTACATTATAAAGTATGGGAAATTGGCATCGCTTGGGAGTGAAGGATGCAAATTTCTGGAGCTCGTGACTGTAAGACTGAGAGTCCTCAGGGCTGTAGGAAGGGTCATCCAGAAAGGTAGTTTCTTTCCAGGGCAGAGCACCTGTGTTCATGGATGAGAAGGAGGGTGCACATGGGTATTGGAGGGGCCTGGGGTGAGGGGTAGTGAGCTGGAGGATTTGGTTGTCCGCCAGCCATTCTCCCCCTCTTTCTGTAGCTTTCTTTGGCAGATGGCTGCCCATCTACAGGCTAAGTTTTCTCACTTACCAAATCCTTAGGTTTGTAGCTAGCCTCCCAGATGCCTTCAACAATCTCTGCCTCCTGGTGTTCACGCCTTTGCATGGTCCCCTTGCTACACTGTAGCAGGGATGGGCTGTGTAACTAACTCGATACAGAAGAAAGGATTCTTGGTCACTTCTGAGTGTCTAAAAGAAACTATAGCTTCGGCTCAGCGCCTATAGCTCAACTGGCTAAGGCGCCAGCCACGTACACCTAAGGTGGCGGGTTTGAATCCCCAGCCCGGACCCACCAAACAACAATGACGGCTGCAACCAAAAAATAGCCAGGCGTTGTGGTGGGCGCCTGTGGTCCCAGCTACTTGGGAGGCAGAGGCAAGAGACTCGCTTGAGCCCAGGAGTTGGAGGTTGCTGTGAGCTGTAATGCCACAGCACTCTACCCAGGGGGATGGCTTGAGGCTCTGTCTCAAAAAAAAAAAAGAAAATTGACCTCAGGTTAACTGTCTTATTACTGTATGCACTGAATGCATATTATGGAAACATATCAGACAAAAACACACTAAAAAATGGACAAAGACAATACACTGTAATATATATTGTGCAGTATTTGCATGATAAATGCCAATGGAATAAATAATCTTATTCATACACAATGTACTTCAAGTGTGCATATGCTTTGTATTCACCAAAATTTCAGAAATATAGAAAAAGGCAAACACAGCCTTTAAGAAAGTGTTTCCCCTTCTAAAATCTGCCATGAAAAAAATAACCAAATTCCCATGAATTGTGGTGTTGCATTAGAGATAGATAATCTCCTGGATTAGTTTTAAAACTCAGTATAATCTAGCTCTCAGTTGATTCTGATAACCACTTCAACCTCACAGATACGAAAGGAGAAACACAGTTTACAATTCTTCATTTCTTGTTTTGAGTCCATGATTTTAGAACTCAGTGGACTTCAAGACTCATAGTATATTGTAAATTGTTTTTCTGTTGGAATCAGCACAACATCGGCCACTCAGCACTATCCCAACCTTATAAGCATGACGTATTTAAAGATTAACCTTTGCCTCTAGCTAAACTTTGAAAACAAGTGACAGGGTGGGGAAGACATAAATCTCTTTAACACCAGTTCTAATTCTAACATGTTTACAGTGTTTCTGAACAACTTAAGAGAGAACTGGATGTTCAAAGAATTCAGGTTTCCTGATTTAAAGGAAAGCACAATACAATCCAAGAGCACAGTAAATGAAGATTTTTCAATTACCAAAACAGAAATAAAGAAGGCATAAAGAAATGATGCAATATTAGATGACACTGTCCCAGAAAGTTAGTCCTAATGGAAAGGTAACCTAAATTCATTCTGAAAAACAAAACAACCTGGCTGGGCACGGTGGCTTATGCCACTCACTAACACTTTGGGAGGCTGAGAAGGAAGGATTACTTGAGGACAAGAGTTTAAGACCAATTTAAGCAATCTCATCTCTACCAAAAAAAAAATAATAAATAATAATAATAATTAGCTGTGCACAGTCCCACATACCTGTAACTCCCAGCTACTTAGAAGGTGAGGCAGGAGGATGGTTAAGCCTAGAGTTTAAGGTCACAGTGAGCTGAAAGTCTTTTTCTTAAAAAGAAAAAATATTCCTGGCAAGGACAAATCAAGTTTCAACCTTTCTACTAAAAAACCAAGTGTCTGCCTTTACAGTCAATTGATTTTTCAAGCCAATGGTGACCAAACAGTCTTTCAACAAATGATGCTGGAATACCTGGACATTTATATGCAGAAGAATGAACATGGATCCTTATGTCATACCACATACAAAAAAAGATGAATGACTTAAATGTAACAGACAAAACAATTAAACTCTCAGGACAAACACTATAAACTTTCATGACCTTGGATTAGGCAATGGCTTCTTATATGTATATGCAGGAAACATCTAACTGACAGTAGAAAAAAACAGATAAATTGGACCTCATCAAAACTAAAATTATATGCTTCAAAGGACACCATGAAAACCAAAAGAATGGGGAAAAGTGTCTTGTATCTACACTTTACCTATACGACATAATATTGAAAGAACAAATAACTCAATTTTAAAAATGGACAAAGAAGACATACAAATGGCAAATAAGCACATGAAAAATCTTTAGTCTCATTAGCCATCAGGAATGAATCAAAATTACAAGAACTTTTGACAAAACGTTCATACCAAGAGAACTGAAAACATACATCCACATAAAACCTTATGCACTAGTGTTTATACAAGCATTATCTGTAATAGCCTCAAATTAGAAACAAACCAAATGTCAACTGATGAACAGATGAAATTCATACAGTGGAACATACAATGTGTTCCATCCGTACAATGGAATACGAGAAAAGAAATGAAGATCTGATAGACGCTGCAAGATGGAGAAACACCGATTATATGCATGGTTAGCAAAAGAAAATGGTCACAAAGGACCACGTGTTGATGTTGCCCAAAGAGACTATGAACAACTTCTCCAGAAACACACAAATATACAATATTAAATACCATTTCAGATATTTATTTAACCATTATAGAGGTGATTAATGACCCTGTTAAGCTTCTACAAGCCTTGTGTTTAAAGCTCCAGTTTCATTGTTTTATTGTTTTCATATATATATAACATAGACATTTCAGAGTACTGCCATAATTAGGATCAATGGGGAGGAACTGTTTTCAGAGAATGAAAAGTCACAAGTTGGTTGACTGACCACATATTCACTGAGGGTCCACTACACATCAATCACCTGCCCAGCCCTAAAAACATCATGATGGCCTTGGCTACCTTATACAGAACCCAAAACAGCAGGGATAGGTTTAACTTTTAACTTAATCTGGGTTTAAAACTCACATTAAGGGCTTGGCACCCATAGCACAGTGGTTACGGTGCCAGCCACTTACACCCAGGCTGGCAGGTTCAAACCCGGCCCCGGCCAGCTAAACAATGACAACTGCAACAACAACAAAAGAAACAGCCGGGTGTTGTGGCAGGCGCCTGGAATCACTCTACGGAGGGCAATGTAGTGAGACTCTGTCTCAAAAAAATAAAAATAAAAATAAAACAAAACTCACGTTAAGGTACCAATTATCATGAATTTTATAAAAACTTGTTTCTTAACATAAAAAGCAAATGTCCTTTTCTCAGAATTAAAAAAAAATTATATTTTAAAGTAAAATTTGCATTTCTATTCCATTTATTATTCAACTTTAACATAAAGAACACATAGACTAACATGAAAAAATACTAGATTTTAAGGAATAATTTTTCATCCTCAAAGAACTGAGGCCAAAGAAAAGGGACTGTTTAGTGTACACTCCTTTGGTCTCTCTGGAGACTCTATATCTATCTTTCAATTTAAGGACACTGAAAATGACTGCTAATGACATTCATCAGTCTTTGTCTTTTGTCTTCATTATCATGCCTGGGTTTTGGATTTCCACATCAGACAGCTGCTCATGACCACTTTTTCTTTACATCCAGATACAAAGGTGTCTCCTTTTTCAATACAGTGGATGTGTTCTCTTAACAGCTCTCTATCAGCTTTCTTTACTTGTTCCCTCCACCCGTTGGCACAAATCCCACGATGCTTACTCTGATGGACACAGCTGTCTCTATTTCGTTTACAGTCTGTTCATTGTATTCACAACAACCAAGGCACTCAACTAAGAAGGTATTATACAGGAACTTTACAAACTGCTTTAAAAGTTAACTGGTTACATAATTAACACAACATCATTATTAAGTGGAAAACTTGTTGTTTCTACACAGACTACGATCCTACTTCTTAAAGAACTCAGTACCCATCAGCAGAGAAAAACTATTAAAAATGGTGCCCTGGCAAGTGAGCTACTACAAATGCAATTCTCAGTCTACCCCGTTCGACTATCCCACTGTCCTGTCCTCCAATCTATATATTCTGTATCCTTCAGTCTAACAAGCAAAATTGGCTTATAGGCAAGGGCTGACATAAACTAAAATACAGAGAAATGCACATAACCTATACCAGGACTCTTTCTATCTGCCAAAAGTTTTAGTCTGCGTAAGGAAATGAGGAGGAAGATACAGAAATTGGAGAAAAATAAACTTCTCACAAGTTATGAAGTGGTACTCTTTACTTCTTGATTTAATCTGGTCATGGTGAGTATCGTTCTAAATACTGAAAATCACTTTTGAAACTGTAATTTCAAAGAAAAGCAGCTGAATTCCTTTGTTCAAATATTTCCGAGAGGCCAGTAGTGGTGTTTCATGCCTATAATCCCAGCACTCTGGGAGGCTAAGGTGAATAGATTGCTTGAGCTGAAAAGTTACAGAACCAGCCAGAGCAAGAGAGAGACCCTATCTCTACTAAAAATAGTAAAACCAGCCAGGAGTTGCAGTAGGTGCCTGTGGTCCCAGCTACTTGGGAGTCTGAGGCAAGAGGATCTCTTGAACCCAAGAGCTTGAGATTGCTATGAGCTACCTAGGGCACTCAACCTTGCTTATCTGTGATGGCAGATATCACAAAAATTATGCACAGACCTTTTTTTTACTCATCAGTCTTCATTAGGGTTTGTGTATTTAGTGTGTGGCCCAAGACAACTCTTCCTCTTCTGAGGTGACCCAGGGAAGCCAGAAGATTGTACGCCCCTCCTTAGACAGCCAGAAGAGACGCTAAGACACAGTGAAGAGCTGATGTCTATAGACGCATAATTTTCTAATAATCTCATGCTTCAGAAATACTTAGTACTGCATTTACTACAGCATGATTTCTTTTTTTCAGAGACAGAGTCTCATTTTGTCACCCTCAATAGAGTACCCTGGTGTCATAGCTCACAGCAACCTCAAACTCTTGGGCTCGAACAATTCTCTTGCCTCATCCTCTAGAGTAGCTGGGACTACAAGGTGTCTGCCTGAGGCTGGTTTGGACCTATGAACTCAGCAATCCACCTACCTCGGCCTCACATAGTGCTGGGATTACAGGCTCAAGCCACCATGCCCGGCCTCCAGCGGGAATTCTAAGAGAGAAACTGCATTCATACACGAGCATGTATATCCATTTTTTCACTCCTTTACATAGTCAAAGTGTTAATTTTCGGCTCAGACCTATAGATTCTGATAGTGATCCTATAGGAATAATTTTACTCCTCATCAATTTTTACAGAGTACCACTGCATTTTCAGACATACTCTTTATCACAAATATTTTGATTAAATATTTTGAAAAAGAACCACTCATGCTTTGAAACCACAACATAATCCTGATAAATGTTTAAACATGGATAAGGTCAAACAAATCGTCATTAATAACGTGGGTTTTAATATTAAAAGGATGAATCAAGAAATACACATCATTAGTATTTTTTAATTAGCAAGAACACAATGGACACATTATGCCTTCCATGAAACTAACTGCTTCAATTCAAAACAAGCTAAATAACTTTTCCCTCAATAGGATTATACACGGAGTGGCAAGTATTTAAAAACTGCATACAAGATAGAAAATAAAGGCTTTAGGAGAGGCTGAGATTACATGTTATAAAAGCATTCCCAAAGTGTGTTGTGTAACAAAAGTCTGTAATCAAATAAAAAAGTATTAAATAAGCTTAAGTAGATAAAATGCTAATCATCATTGCCAGTCTCAACAGAAGACAGCATTTCCTAAGCATATTTGACCAGTGCATCTCAATTTGCACAGCATGCTGACAGTCTAATGTTCTGCAGACACTGAGAAATGTTATCTTTACAGTATTTAGAAAAAGGAGAAGTTCAGGAGCGTCCAACTTGCAGCCTGTAGGCCACATGCAGATTATATGAGGACTTTTTGGTTAATCTGTGTTGTCAGATGTCATGAAAACGATGTCTGGACCTCTTTTTGGTTCACCAGCTTTCATTATTCTTTGTATATTTAATGTGCAGCCCAATACAACTCTTTTTCATCCAATGTGTGGCAGAGAAGAAAAAAAGTTGGACACACCTGCAAGTTTAGAGGGTCAGGAAAGACTTCATATAAGAATGATTACCTACATTGGGCCCCAAAAAGGTACAGGACTAAGATGTTGTGGGGAGAAGAGGCAGTAGTGAAATGGCCATTTCAGGTAAGAAAACAAAGGAAAAATGCACCTGAAAAAAATGAAAATGAGTGGTTTAAATTCAGTGAGGCAAAGAAGCATGAAACTGAGTTGTAGGAAAGATTGTACAAGGAGACTGGCCTTTCACAAAGAGTTTCCATATCAAAAACTGTGGGAGTTTGGTTGGTAGGAAATGGACAGGATGACCATATGTCCATGCTGGCACAGGACTTTCCTAGTTTTACCTTAGCAGACCAGAGTTAAATCTAGTATGGTGATAGTTCAACCCAAAAGACAGTAGCTTAGATGATAAATTATATGATTACCTGGTACTTTTTAAAAGTCCTTAACTTTTGGACATAGGTAATAAATATACACTAATTAAATGCTACAATGCCCACAATATGCTTGAAAATAACTGGCCACGGGGTGTAAATGAAAAAAAGTATCCATGCATGTATGTACATAGTGTGCCTATAGCATTAGAATTTAATCAAAATATTATAATCTTTTTGCCATAGTACTAAAATTTTACATCTTTACCTAACAGGCCAAATTATTGAAAATGGAAGACATTTATATATTTAAAGTATAATTAGGTTCGGCACCTGTAGCTCAAGCAGCTAGGGCACCAGCCACATGCACTGGAGCTGGTGGGTTCAAATACAGCCTGGGCCTACCAAACAACAACAACTACAGCCAAAAAAAATAGCCAGGCATTGTGGCGGGTGCCTGTAGTTCCAGCCACTTGGGAGGCTGAGGCAAGAGAATCGCTTAAGCCCAGGAGGTTGAGCTTGCTGTGAGTTGTGATGCCATGGCATTCTACCCAGGGTGATAAATAAATAAAGTACAGTTAACCATTTTAAGGTAACTAAAAATACACTTCATAATTTCAAACAGCAATAAAAACGAAGAAGAATACATATTCTATACTGTCTTCTGCTTAAAGTTTTTTTGTTCTTAATTCCATCATATATGGGTTAATTAGGAAATTACAGTAAAATTGGTAAAATGAAATTTCTTTCATTGCTTTCTTTGAAAATGTACCAGCTTCTATACTGATTCTGCCAATATATTTTCCAGGGTTTTACATATTTACTTTTTTCCTGTCATAGAGAAAATCCGTTAAGGTGACCCATGTAAGGACTTTCCACAAACAAACTCATCTATTACAAATTCTCAAACTGTCAAATGCTCCCCCGAGAAAAGCTGCAAATGCTATCGATTTTTAAAAAACAAACAAAACTTTTTTGAGAAAATTGTGCTTATAGTCACACTGTACAAAGAAGAAAAGGAGAAGAGAAGACAAGACGGGAGGAGAGAAAGCTCAGCTACAGTGACCTTGGTCAGTCACAGAAGTCACAGCCTAGAAGACAAAGACAGGAAACCACTATTTTACTGAACTAAAATGAGGGGGAAAAAATTCTTCCTCCAACCACGACTCCGGACACAAAACTGCAACAGTGACCACTGGAATTTCCAGCCGGATAACCTAATCTGCCAATCCCAGATTTGCCAGCCCCTACAGATGCATTTGCTAAATTCTTAAAATCAGTCTCTCTCTCCCTCTGTTAAATGTGCTAATTCTCTCTGTCTGAGCACACAGTGTAGATCCAGAGTCTATGCTTATTTCTGCACTTTTAGACAGTAGTACAGTTTTAAGAGTTAGAGAAAGACAGGAGAAAACAAAGAGAGATAGACTATTTCCCATGAGTTTCAAATCCCTCATAAAGATAATCCAGGCACCTCCTCAAATATGGTATGTTAATTAAGTAGTTTAACAACTTTGAAAGTATAAAATAAGCTACATGAAACTAATCACAATGACATAAGAGGAGTAGGTAAAGAAGAACTGAGGCAATATAGAACAAAGTTTGCTCAGTAATACGAGAAAAAAAACTGTATTGGCAAGTTCAAAACACATGTTATACAATTAACTGAATGAGGACACCATCATAACTGAAAACCCACGAAACACTGTTGATATGGTAACAATTCATTTTCTGACTACATATCAGGTAAGTAGTATAAACTCAAATGCATATGATAGGAAATAAAACAATTTGGTACATACTTGTAACAAAGAATTTTTTTGTGAAAGTACAGCTATCAAAGGCAGCGATTTTCTCCTGTAAGACTACGACGAGGATCCTAAAATCAGAGGAAAAAACCAAAATGGAAAACAGAAGTGAATGTGCAGTTCTACCAATTGAATCATAAATAACCTAAATAATCTAAATGAAAACAAGTACCTACCAATGCAATTTAAAAATTAAACATTTCTTAGAATATTTAGTCAAGGAAATCAAGAAAATACAATCTCCAAAATCCTGTATATAAGCAAGACAGAGGTAACTAGAAGAAAACTGATGGAAAAACAAACTACCACCTCAAAAGATGACATTCTCTTAATAAAGTTTTTGCATTCATTTTGAATCAAATAAATTTACATTCAGAATGGATAAGACCAAGCCAGGTGCAATGGCACATGCCTATGGTCCCAGCTACTCCAAAGGCTAAAGCAAGCGGATAATTTGGGCCCATGTGTTCAAGACCAGCCTGGGCAACACAGCAAGACCCCATCTCAAATAATATTTAAAGGGCTAAGATTAATAAATTGTTTTCTATTTACTAAAAGTATTCTTCCAATGATGTATTAGTTATGGTACTATACCTAAAATGGATTTATGTAATCTATTACTTTAAGTACTCCCTGAATTTCCCCAACACAGATATATACAAAAATCTAGAACAACTGCTATTCAGTGTAAATATATCATTTCTGATTGATTCAATATATTAAAATATAAACAATATTTTTCCCAATGTCCAAGATCTATAAATAATTCAGAACATAATTTAATCATAAGCAATTTGAATGTAAAATTCCTAAAATCTATTCAGAACTACTACTTTGTATTTTAATACTTATACTACTATAAAAATTCAAGTTTAATACTTAATTCAACAAATCAAATAAAGCACGCCTATAATCCTAACACTTTGGGAGGCTGAGGTAGGTGGACTGCTTCAGCTCAGGAGTTTGAGACCAGCCTGAACAAGAGTGAGACCCGCCCCCGTCTCCTAAAAAAATAGAAACACTAGCTAGACATTAGGGTGAGCACCTGTAGTCCCAGCTACCTGGGAGGCTGAAGTAAGAGGATCTCTTGAACCCTATGACACCACAGCACTCTACCCAGGGTGACAAAGTGAGACTGTATCTCAAAACAAACAAACAAAAAAATAAAGATTAGAATTGTTACTAAATATTCAACATACTACTAGACTATTTTTCAAAATTGGAAGTGAGAAACTCTGAACAAAAGATACTAATAATGGGTAAGAAAAAAGAATACTTAATATGTATGCTTTATTAATTCTGTTAATTTGTTAAAACAGAAGAATTTCATTTGCTGATGCAGAATATTTCTTTTTTTGTCATTATTATTTTTTTGTCGAGACAGAGTCTCACTTTATCACCCTCACTAGAGTGCTGTGGCATCGCAGCTCACAGCAACCTCCAACTCCTGGGCTTAGGCGATTCTCTTGCCTCAGCTTCCTGAGTAGCTGTGACTACAGGTGCCCACCACAATGCTCGGCTATTTTTTTGTTGCAGTTTGGCCAGGGCTGGGTGAGAACCCACCACCCTCAGTATATGGAGCCAGCACCCTACCCACTAGGCCACAGGTGCCACCCAATGCAGAATATTTCTAATGAGTAATTACATCCTTGTGATTTATTCCAGCTGGGCATATTAAAAATGTTTGCCTATTTTCTTACTGGGCTGTTTGTTATTACTAAGTAATATCTGCTATAAGTATATGTGTTCATTGAATATATAAAAAATAGAAGATAATGACTTTAAAAGGGAAATAATGAAATTTCAGAAATAGGAGGAAACTAGAAAATTTCATTTCTATTCTATTACATAATGGAGCCCCAAACCACCTCATCTTGACACCAGATCAATTTAAGGCTGTCTTAACACCCTGACAGAAGAAAAGGCATTTCCATATGCAAATATTCATTATCAAGGTCTGTACTGTTCCTTTACACATAATGTGTGACATAAAATATCAAATAAGGAAACACAAAAAAGAAAACATGCACCACATTAATCATCAATGAGGATAGGTGTGATGCCTCACATCTGTAATCGTAGCACTTAGAGAGGCTGAGGCAGTTAGACAGCTAGCAGGAGTTCGAGACCAGCCTGAGTAAGAGCAAGACCCTGCCTCTTGCTTTTGGCAGGCACCTGAGGTCCTAGCTACTCAGGAGGCTGAGGCAAGAGGATCACTTGAGTCTAACACTTTGAGGCTACTGTGAGCTATGATGCCAGAGCACTCTAGAGAGTGACAAAGTGAGACTGTCTCAAGAAAAGAGTCAATGGAACCAAACAGGTAGTATATATTGGGAGCAACGCTGTGTGTGTAGCCATATTTATATACCTACACACACTATATACATCATGAGCTATAATGAAAGTTTTGAGACAGATTGTGTAACGGTCTCTTATTTCCCTTCCAAGAAACAGTCAACAGAGTCCTTTCTGATTGATTCACTCATTAAAGTTTCAACTTCCTTGACTTATAGGTGTTACTGTGAGGGCTTCACTTGTTTTCATGCAGGCAGATTTTATATTTCTTGATTTCTGAGTATCTCAAAACTTTTTTATTAAATCATAACTGTGCTCAAAATTTTTGTAATGACCCACATATACATACATACATATACACACACAGTAGCATCTTGCCTTCTCACAATTTCTTATATAAGCCTTTTTTTTTTTGGAGACAGACTCCCATCTTATACCCTGAGCAGAGTGCAATGGCGTCATACTTCACTCAACCTCAAACTCAGGCTGTTTGAGGCATCCTGCTGCCTCGGCCTCCAGAAGCCGCTGGGATTACAGGCACTTGCTACCATGGCACCTGGCTGGGTTTTTTTTGTTGTTGTTTGTTTTGTTTTTTTTTAATGAGTCAGGGTGTCACTCTGGCTCAGGCAAGTCTCAAACTCCTGAGCTCAAGCAATTCTCTCTCTTCAGCCTCCCACAGTGCTGGGATTATAAGCTTGAGCCACTGCATCTGGCTTTTTTTTTTTTAAGCAGAGTCTCACTTTGTCACCCCAGATAGAATGCTGTGGCATCATAGCTTATAGCAAGCTCAAACTCTTGGGCTCAAGCAATCCTCTTGCCTCTGTCTCCCAGAGTACTAGCATTACAGGCATGATCCACCGCACTCAGCCTCTATTATAAACCTTTAAAAATAGGAGACAGATGTGAAGTCTCCATCTTTTTTATGGCTGCATAGTATTCTTACACAACAAATAACTAAGCAAGAAGACAGTTATGTTAATCAGTTAGATATAAGCATTCCATACTATATATCAAATCAGCACATTGTACACCATAAATGCATTAATGTACACAGTTATGATTTAATAAAGAAAACAATAAAAATTGGAGACAAATTGGATAATGATGAAAATATGTTAAGCCTGTATCAATGAATTCAAAGACATAACTAGCTTAAAACTGAAAACAGAAAAATGCCTACCATGCAAATAGTAATTAAAAGCACAGAAATGGATATATTATTATCAGACAAAACAAATATTAAGAACGAGAGTATCAACAGTGACAAAGGATGGTTCATAAAAGTTCACACAGCAAGAAAACATAATGATCATAAATGTATATGCACACATGCACACAATAACTGAAACTCAAATGATTTAAGGAAGATATAGCATGGGTGGCGCCTGTGGCTCGGTGCATAGGGGACTGGCCCCATATACCGAGGGTGGCGGGTTCGAACCTAGCCCCAGCCAAACTGCAACAAAAAAGTAGCCAGGTACTCTGGCGGGTGCCTGTAATCCCAGCTACTCAGGAGGCTGAGGCAAGAGAATTGCCTAAGCCCAAAGAGCTGGCGGTTCCTCTGAGCTGTGACACCACAGCGCTCTACCAAGGACAACAAAGTGAGACTCTGTCTTTAAAAAAAAAAAAAAAAAAAGATGTAGCAATCCTATGCAGATGATCACAGAAAATACCAAAGAAGGAACCCTTTCCTAGGTGTTTTACAAAACAAAAAAACAAAGCAAAATAATAGAAAGAAAATTATAGATCAACCTTACTCATGAACATATATGAAATCTAGGAATAGATCAAAAGAATTATAAATAATCACCCCCTGGAGTTTATCCCAGGATGCAAGAATGATTTAACATTGGGAAATCATCCAATATATAAATTACGTTATTTTAGGCACAGTCTCACTCTGTCACCCTAGGTAGAAGGTGCCATGGCATCATAGTTCACAGCAACCCCAAACTCTTAGACTTAAGCAATCTTCTCTCAGTGTCCCAGAGTACTAGGATTACAGGCGTGAGCTGCTGCACCCAACCTATAATTTACTTTTTTAATAGATTGAAAAGCAAATACAGAGTCATCTTCATCATGGTTTCACTAAATTCAGTGCCCAATTATTAAAAACAACAAAAACTTGTCAGTCAGCAAACTAGAAATTTGCTAAACTTGATAATCAACATGTATTTCACCTTACCTGCTGTAAAACAAACCTACAGCTAGAAGCAAAACTAAATTTCTAAGTACACTGATCCAAAAAATGAGAGAATTCACCCATTATCTATATCACTAGATATCCTATAGTCATTAAATTTAGAATATATAAGTATTACAAACAACTTAATTCCAATAAATTAGACAAGCTAAAAGACAAATGTCTAGAAAGATCCAAATTATCAAAACTGGTATGAGAAGAAATTTCAAAACCTAAATACCCTTGTATAAATAAAATTATTTTTAATTTTTTTTTTAAGAGACAAATCCTGCTCTATCCCCTAGGCTTCCATGCAGTGCTATCATAACTCACTGCAACCTCAAACTTAAGCAATCCTTCCGCGTTGACCTCTAAATAGCTGGGACTACAAGTCTCTGCCACTGGGCTCAGCTAATTTTAAAATTTTTCCAGAGACAGGGTCTTTCTGTGTCATTCAAGCTGGTCTTGAACTTCTGGCCTCAAGAATTCCTCCTGCCTACGCCTCCCAAAGTGTTCTGATTAAGTCAAGAGCTACCATGAGACCCACCATGACTGGCCATTAGTTAAATTTCTACTTGAAATTTTCCTACAAACAAAATCTTTCCTGTTTAAAGATACAATTCATCTGGAATTATTTGTTATGGAGATGTCAGGCCTGTTTTTCTGATATGAATATCCACGTGAACAAGAAATACTCATATTTACCAAATAAACTGCTGCAGTGACACCTTTACCATAACTCACCTGGCCATATACGTGTGTGTCTAATTCTGGACTCCATTCTGTTGCACTGCTTTTCTATCTTTTCAACAGTATTAAGATTTCATTAATTACTGTAGTTTTGTAATAAAGCTTGATGCACAATAAAAATATCTTGGTCAAATAATGATAATTTTGAAATCATGAATAATCTCCTACTTCATAAAAATAGTCTTCACTAATTGTTTCTTTAGGTCTTCTATAACTTCTCTAATTCAAAGTTTTCTGAATAGAGGTCCTATATATCTTTCATTGGACTTATTCCTAACGATTTTAAATAGCTTTTATCTAATTAGTAGACAACTGTTCAAAATTTCATATTACATCTATACATTTTTGCATAAGGAAATAAAAGTGATTTCAACCAGAAACACTGCTAACCTGTTAATACTACTAATTTAAGCCAGTTCATCTTCATCATCCTTAAATAGGTAAAGACCTGTTGCTTTATTTCCTTTTAAGTGATTCAATCTTCGTGAGCCTCAGCACTCTCAAATCACTTATGAGCACTGCTGGTGGGAATGCAAGCTAGTATGTTCCTTTTGGAAAGAAGTTTGGAGAACACTCAGGGATCTAAAAATTGACCTGCTGTTGGATCCTGCAATTCCTCCACTAGGAGTATATCCAAAAGACCAAGAATCACTTTGCAAAAAAGATATTTGCAGCAGATTATTCATTGCAGCTCAATTAGTAATAGCCAAGCCGTGGAAGAAGCCAAAGTGCCCATTGACCCAAAAATGGATTTATAAATTGTGGTATATGTATACCATGGAATATACTATGCAGCCTTAAAAAAGATGAAGCCTTTACCTCTTTTATGTTTACATGGAGGGATCTGGAACATATTCTCCTGAGTAAAATGTCTCAAGAATGGAGGAAAAA
>CAUYTI010012172.1:0-16389 GCA_963575145.1 Galago senegalensis
CTAAGGCACCAGCCACATACACCTAAGGTGGCGGGTTCGAATCCAGCCCGGGGCCCACCAAACAACAATGATGGCTGCAACCAAAAAATAGCCAGGCGTTGTGTGGGGCACCTGTAGTCTCAGCTACTTGGGAGGCTGAGGAAAGAGACTCGCTTGAGCCCAGGAGTTGGAGGTTGCTGTGAGCTGTGATGTCACAGCACTCTACCCAGGGTGACAGCTTGAGGCTCTGTCTCAAAAAAAAAAAATTAATATTTAGGTAATGTACTTTGGTCCAAATTAAATACAATTTATATGAGAATTAGTCACTAATTAAGAAAGAAATTAGTGAAATTAGTGGCAGAATCACACTTTATTGCCCAGGGTCGAGTGCCATGGTGTCATAGCTCACAGCCACCTCAAACTCTTGGGGTCAAGAGATCCTCTTGCCTCAGCCTCCCAAGTAGCTAGGACAGGTGCTTGCCACAGTGCCTGCCCAGCTATTTCATATTTAGTAAAGACGGGGTCTTGCTCTTGCTCAGGCTGGTCTTGAACTCCTGAGCTCAATCGATCCACCGCCTTGGCCTCCCAGAGTAATAGGGCTACAGGTATGAGCCACCACGCTCGGCACTTTATTCTTCTTAAATAAAATCTCTCTCCATTACCCTGAAACTTGTGCAGGTTACTTTTGCTTTCTGTCTACACTGCCTGTGCAACTCCCTTTTTATTTTTAGCTTTCAATTACCACTGTGCCTTGGTTGAACTTTATAGCTCAGCCGAGTAATAGAACCAGGTCAACTGGGTTTGGGGAACTGGGACCCAACAGCTTTTCTGGTGCCACCCAGGAGAAAAAATGTCCAACCTTTTTTGCTCTTGGCTGGCAATGCCTCAAGGCTTTGCAGCTGGTGCTAATTGATAAGGCAGCTGTTAAAGGAATGAATGAATGTCGTACCGATCATCAGTTCCAACCAGTAATTGTGCCCATGTCTCTGCAGGGTAAGTGAGGAAATTAGGTGACTTCCCCATGAAATGTATAGTTTGCAGGGGGAGGTTTCTTTTTCTTTGAGACAGAGTCTCACTTTGTTGCCATCGGTAGAGTGCTATGACGTCACAGCTCACAGCAACCTCAAACTCTTGGGCTCTAGTGATTCTCTTGCTTTAGCCTCCTGAGTAGCTGGGACTACAGGTGTCTGCCACAATGGCTGGCTATGTTTTTGTTGTTAATGTTATTGTTGTTTGGCAGGCCCTGGCTGGATTCGAACCCACCAGTCTCGGTATATGTGACTGACACCCTAGCCACTGAGCTACAGGCACCGAGCCAGGGGAGCAGGTTTCTTTTCTTTTCTTTCTTTTTTCTTTTTTTTTTTGAGACAGAGTTTTACTTTGTCGCCCTCGGTAGAGTACTGTGGTGTCACAGCTCACAGCAACCTCCAACTCCTGGGCTTAGATGATTCTCTTGCCTAGCCTCCCAAGTAGCTGGGACTACAGGTGCCTGCCATATGCCCAGCTATTTTTTGTTGCAGTTTGGCTGGGGCTGGGTTTGAAGCCACCACCCTCAGTATTTGGGGCCGTTGCCCTAGCCACTGAGCCACAGGCACCGCCTGGGGGCAAGTTTCTTAAAAACATTGGCTTTGGAGGCTGGCTCAGTGGCTCATGCCTGTAATCCCAGCACTTGGAAGGCCGAGACGGGTAGATTGCCTGAGCTCACAGGTTTCAGACCAGCCTGAGCCAGAGTGAGCCCCCTATCTCTAAAAATAGCCAGATGTTGTGGTGGGTGCCTATAGTCCCAGCTACTCAGGAGGCTGAGACATGAGAATCACCTAAACCCAGGAGTTGGAGGTTGCTGTGAGCTATGATGCCACAGCACTCTACCACAGGCAACAAAGTGAAACTCTGTCTCAAAAATAAAACCAAAAAAACAGGCTTTCAGAAAAAAGTAACAATCACAGTTAATGCTCATAGGGTGCTTGCAGTGTACCAGGAAAGGCTCCCAATCGGTTTACTCCTGTATTCTTCATTAAGACTCTTCACAGGCAGCACCTGTGGCTCATGGGTAGGACACTGGCTCCATATACACGAAGGTGGTGGGTTCAAACCCAGCCCCAGCCAAATTGCAACAAAAAAATAGCCGGGTGTTGTGGCAGGAGCCTGTAGTCCCAGCTACTCAGGAGGCTAAGACAAGAGAATCACCTAAGCCCAGGAGCTGGAGGTTGCTGTGACCTATGATGCCACAGCATTCTACTGAGGGTGATAAAGTGAGACTCTATCTCTTAAAAAAAAAAAGACTCTCGAAAGAGGCTTCTGTTACTTTCCTATTTTACAGACGAAGATACCACTGTGCAGAGAGGTTTAAGATCACTCACCTAAGAAGTGGCACATTCAGGATTTTTTTTTTTGAGACAGAGTCTATGTTGCCCTCAGTAGAGTGCTATGGCATCACAGCTCACAGCAACTTCAAACTCTCGTGGTGAAGCGATTCTTTTGCCTCAGCTTCCCAAGCAGCTGGGACTACAGGCGCCCACCACAATACCTGGCTATTTTTTGGTTGCAGTTGTCATAGTTGCTTAGCAGGCCTGGGCTGGGTTTGAACCCACCACCCTAGGTATATGTGGCCAGCCCCTTGCCGAGGGAGCTACAGATACCGCCCGTAGAAACGGAGGGCCAGATAGGGCAGTGAAGTGTCTGCAAAGCTCGCCAGAAGCAGATCTGTGCCTGGCAGAGTGGCTGGCCCACTCCTGACTTCTGCTCTTTAGTCTGGACTGGGCTGCCCCCCCCACCTCCCTGCCAATTGGCCAGTCAGGGTGCAAGGTACTGCAAGGAGCAGAAGAAACAAAGTTCTGGCCTGCAGGGGACCAGAGGAGCAGCTGGAAAAGAGAACAGTATGTGGTTGCCCTGAGCACCTTCCCTGGCACATCCTCCAGCTGCGCCAATTTGCTCTCATCTGTAACACCTCATTTTGTCAAACCTCTGTGATGCTGGCTCAGTAAATATCACTGGCCCTGGAGTGAAACAGCTATTTTTATTACTTGAGCCCCAGGCTTGCAGGGGCTCAAGGTTCAAGTTCAGAGGAACTCAAGGCGTTGGAGAGGAAGAAAAAGGGGCAGCTCTCTGAGATTACAACATTGTTTCCTATGGGAAATGAGAACTGAGTTCCAAAAACCCTTAAGCTGGGAGCTTGCCAGCAAGAAAAGAGGCTGACAGGGTCAAGCGGGACCCCTGGGTGCTCTTGGCAGGAACCGATCTTTACAAGTTTTGTATCACAGTTGGTTATCCATTTGGGAGATAGAATAACAGTCTGGTATACTTTTTTTTTTTTTTTTTGCAGTTTTTGGCCAGGGTTGGATTTGAATCTGCCACCTCTAGCATATGGGGCCAGTGCCCTACTCCTTTGAGCCTGGTATGTCTTAAAAAGAATACTTATCCTTTAGAGGTTATGTGCTTAAGAATTTGTGGACAAAATGATACTACTTCCGGAACTTCTTTAAAATAATCAGCAGGAGCAAGGGAGGGGTGTACAAGAGCAGACACACATCTGTCCCAGGCTCTGCAACTGTTGAATCTGAGTTTTGACAGTTTATCCTATTCTCATTTTTTTTGAGGTATCAATCTTTCATTAAAAGGTATTTTTAGAGTAGAAAATAGATAAACCTAACCTCTCAGTGATGAATAAAATTACTACATGCTCTCTCTCTCTCTCTCTTTTTTTTTTTTTGAGACAGAGTCTCACTTTGTCACCCTCAGTAGACTGGCATGGCATCACAGTTCACAGCAACATCAAACTCTTGGGCTTAAGCAATTCTCTTGTCTCAGCCTCCCTGAGTGGATGGGACTACAAGCGCCAGACACAACGCCCAGCTATTTTTTAGAGATGGGTCTCAACTCTTGCTCAGGCTGGAGCTGAGTAAACTTGAACTCCTGAGCTCAGGGGAGCCACCCACCTTAGCCTCTTAAGTGTTGGGATTACAGGCGTGAGCCACGGTAGCCGGCCCTACATGCATTTTTTTTTTTTAAGTTTTCTGCAGGTACGGTACATTCTATTCAAACTGAGAGAGGTTTGGGGGAAAACAAGCCTTCAGAAAGATTATTCTGGTTTCTGAGGCAGTCACTGGGATGATTTTGCCCCCAAGGAACTCAGGATCAGGCGTGGAGCTCCCCTGGGGCCTGGTTCTCTGGCTCTTTATTAATAGCCTCGGTCAAGCCCAGGGAAGCTGCAGTCCCAGAAAGCAGAGTAGCGGCGTGGCCTGTGGGAGGGGAATAGGGTCTCTTTAGAGCAGCTGGAGTCACGCGCGGGCGTGGGCTCATTGTGGCGGTCCAAGGCTAAAAAAGGCCCTTCCACCAGGGCACAAAAAAGCGTGGAGCTCCGCCCCCGCCCCGCCCAGCCTGCAGGTGGCATTGAGGCGGCGCGCAGGAAGGAGCGCTGGGTCAAGGCCGAAGGTCCCAGGAACAGACAGGGCGCCCGGCCAATCCCAACGGGGCTCAGGAGAGGGCGCTGAGTGGGCAAGTGACCTTGGGGCGGGGACCTGCTCGGGTGACTGGGTTCCTGGGAAAGGAAGGGCACTTGGGGAGAGAGTCACAGCCCAGCTTGTGTGGCGTAAACTGAGAAGGCCCACGTGCAAGATGGGCATGCAGGCGACGCTCGACTGGCCCAGGCGGGTGCGGTACAGTCGCGGGTCTGGCAGGTGTGCCCTGGCTCAGCCCATCCATCCTTTCCGGGCCATGAAATCTGCAAGCGTCCAGACCCTGGGGTGGCTCTCGGGCCAGGCAAGAGCCAGCAGGGGGATGAACCTCCCATCCCCCACTCATTTATTTTTCTCTCTTTCTTTCTTTCTTTAGAGACAGGATCTCCCTTCCTCACCCAGCCGGGCTGGAGTGCAGTGGCCAGATCTTAGCTCACTGTAGCCTCGAGCTCCTGGCCTCAGGCCATCCTCCTGCCTCCCAAAGTGCTAAAGATTAGAGACGCGAGAAACTCTAAAGAAACGCAGATTTCATTGAGAAATTCTCCTCTCCTCGTTCCTCCTTTTAGGATTGGCAAAGATTAAAATTATCTGTAATCAGGCCAGACTGCGGTGGCTCACACTGTAAACCTAGCACTCTTGGGAGGCTGAGGCAGGTGGATTGCTTAAACTCACGAGTTCCAGACCAGTCTGAGCTACAGTGAGACTCCCTCCACCCCATCTCTAAAAATAGCCAGGGGTGTGGCAGGCGCCTGTAGTCACAACTACTCGAGGATCGCTTAAGCCCAAGAGTTTGAGGTTGCTGTGAGTTATGACACCTTGGTACTCTACCGAGAGTGACAAAGTGAGACTCCTGTCTCAAAAAAAAAAAAAAAATCCATAATCGGAGACAAGGCTCTACTCCCACAGTGGAAGTTAGTAAGCTTTTGTCTGTGGTAACTTTGGCACAAGGCACCAAAATGTAGCACGCGGGTTATTGCCCTTCCAGGGGTCTATCTATTCTACCCAGAATCAGAAACGCAGAGAGGTACCTCAACCGTCAGTGCAGGTTTTGTATACACCTGCAATAGTGAAAAGGGGTAGGGCTCAATTTCTACTGGGGGCCGGTTAAATGGATCACAGCCCTTCGTTCAAAGAAAGTACCGAGCGGCCGGGTGAAAGACGGCGGCTATCTCAGTCGCTACAAAACTGTCCACGACCTAAGCCAAGTGAAAGCGGAAGTGCTACAAACAATGCTTGCTACCCTGCTTTTAAGACTGGGAGCCTGGGGAAGGAGCTGCAGTAGTTAACTACCGCGGTAGGGCGGTGGGGGGCGGGATCAAGGGAGAACTTTCATTTTCTTTTCTAAATACAAGGAGAAAGACAATGACAAACAATTGCTTTTTTTTTTTTTTTTTTGAGACAGAGTCTCAAGCTGTCGCCCTGGGTAGAGTGCCCTGGTCATAGCTCACAGCAACCTCCAACTTGGGCTCAAGCGATCCTCTTGCCTCAGTTTATCTATTTTTATTAGAGACGGGGTCTCGCTCTTGCTCAGGCTGGTCTCAAACCTGTGACCTCAAGCAATCCACCCGCCTCAGCCTCCCAGAATGCTAGGATTACAGGCGTGAGCCACCGCGCCCCGCCTTAAACATTTATTCTTCATACCGGAAGGACTGATTGACTCTTCTGAGAGCCAAGTCTATGTTCATAAAACTGGCCCATTGATGGAGCACCGCCTACTGCATGCAGAGCTGCCCGCTGGAGCCTGGGACCATAGCGGGCAAAAACCGGAGGGAAGAGCAGAGTCCCGGACACCCTCCTCTCGATGCAGCTGCCCTGGGGCTAGATCCCTGACTTCCCCCGTTGTGCACTCCCCATCCCTGGCCCTCTCCCGAGCATTCGCACAGGAGCTCTCAGTTTCTCTGCCCTGGGCTCCAGCCACGCTTCTCCTTGCACCTATTAGGTTCTTGGTACTGGAATAATTATTTTACTAAATTTCACCAAAGCCCAGCAAGGGAGGCTTTGGCCCAGCTAGGTGAGGGCCTCTGGATTCAAAAGGCTGTCGCGCTGGGAATAAAGTCCGATTTGGGACTTGGGTTCTCGTGTCAGACTTGAACCTAATGTCGGATCCATCGCATCTTAGCTGTGTTACCCCGGGCAAGTTAGTCATCTTTCACTTGGCCCGGGCTCCTCTTCTGTAAAATGAGGTGGAGGATGAATAGTATCAGCCAGATAGGAGTGTCATGAGGATTGTCATGAGGGGCCATGCACGGTGCTAGGTGCATTTACCGGCACCGACTTAATGAGTGGCCCATTTTGCAGACATGGAAACTGAGGCTCGCAGGATGAGTAATAATAGGCAGGGTGAGTAATCTTAGGCTCCATATGGGCAGAGGCCGAGGTCCGTTTACCTGTGCGAGCCTCAGTTTCCATTCCTCAGGAGCCCCGCCGATGGATGCCCCGCCCAGACTCCCCGCCCCGTCCAGGCCCCGCCCCTGGTTCACCGCGCGCCGCGAGTCGCCCGCCCCCTCGCGCCCAGGCCCCGCCCGCTCAGCCAATCCGCTGCTGCCGGCGTCGGGTGCACTTGGCCTAGCCCACGGCCCTCCTGTCCCTGGCACCCGCTCGCGGCTCGCTCACTCTGCCGCCGCCGCTGCCTCAGCCGCTGCTGCTGTCCCACCGCCGCACCCGCATCGCTGCCTAGGTAAGACCCCGGCCGGCTGCGCGCCGCGGGGAAGGCTGCGGGCGCCGCCCTGCGGGCTGCGGCGGGCCTGGGGCAGGGGGGCGCGCGGGTGCTGCCGGGATCCGGACCGGGTTGGGGGACGCAGAGAGGAACCCCAGCCTTCACCTCGGATCGGGAGTTCAGGGGAACTCACAACTGGAGCGGGATGGGAGCTTTCCAGCTCTCTGTTTCTCTGCTCTGGTCTCCATCCACGGGTAGAGGGTCTGGGGGGGGGGGTCCATCCGCAGGTCGATTTGCCAGCAGGCGGGCCCCGCGCGGCAGCGGGAGGGATGCTCGGCCCTTTGGCCTTGGCAGGACGCCTGTGGCCCGGGGCCAGTGGATCCACGGGCTTCCTTTCCCCATTCCAGGAGTGAATTGGGTCTGGGGGCCTGCCCCGGGGTTGGTCTGACTGCGGGCAAATACCCTGAGGCATTGAGAGGGATGTCATCTGCCCCAGGCTAGTAGATCCGCTGACTCCTTTCCCAGTGCCATCCTGCCCCCATTCCTGGAGTTTGGGGGTCCGCCCAGGTGTCGGCCATTCCGCAGGCGGGTCTAGTGCGGCAGCAGAGGGATGATCGGTCCTCAAGATTCGTCAGGGTTGTACCGAACCCATCTCGGCGCCCGCCCCCGCAGTGCAGCCGTCGGGACACGCCCTTGGCGCGGGTACTCCCGGAGCGGTCAGAGCACTGCTGTGAGCAGGATAGGGTACCATGGCCAGTCTCGGCTTCCTAGCACCTCCTCCTCCCCCCCTTCTGACAGCGCTGGGTCAAGGGCAGGTGGGCGCGGAGACTGCGGAAGGTGGTGCCTGACTAGAAGACTGCCGGGCCGCGGTGGGTGGGTGGCGCCACGTGACCAGGACTTGGTGAACTTGGCCTGGGAGTCCGACGGCGCGGTCAGGGCCATTCTGGGCAACCCCTAACTACTTCTGTAGCCAGCCAGCAGCCGGTGTCCTTAGTTTTCTTGGGAAAGGCCGTTGGTCAGCGTGTTTATAATGTAAATCGGTGCTTGGCTTTCCTTAAAAACGAAGAAAAACAAAAAATGAAGACAGATCTTTTTTCCAACTCTGATGATTTAAAAATCCCAGTAATTATTAGGTTAAACACAGAACAAACTCAGTATTCCCAACTAGGGACAGACTTTCAGTTCTCTGCTCTATGTAGTAAAATATTAAGAACAGATTTTAGTAGGAACTGGTAACTTTGTAAGGTACCGAGAAAAATGAAAGTCAGTAATCAGTTTAACCTTTTGAAATGTGTATCTTGTTACACCATTTTCTTCCACAGGCGTCCGGTTTCTGGTCATTCCAGATATTCAAGCATATTTATTTCCTTCCAAGCCACAAACCAAATGGATAAAAAATGGCTGAATAGCTCTGGTCTTTTATTTATACCAGCAAGCATCCTCCCCCTTTCCAAATTATTTAAGGCCACTAGGGCAACGTGAGCAGAGCCCAGGTGTGAGGACTTGATGCTAGTGAGAACGCTATGCCTGTTGAGCTCCGTGAGCATCTGGTTGTAAGTTGCTTTGGGGAAACATCAGCATGCAGAGTTGGTTCTTTGGGTTGGTTTTGCCTTGGGAAGTAAGAGCCCAAGGGCTCTCTTTTGCTTGTTAATTACTGGTTTCCTTCCTAGGAACCTTGCACTTGAACTCTATCTTTATGGTAGTTGAAATCAAAAGAAAAAGGGTCAGGTTTAGGAGTGCACATACTTTGTATCAAAGTGCCAGAAACTGGCTTCATACACAGGCCAAAATAATCTTTCGAGTTTCTACTAAAAACAGGCCGCCTAACCTGGAAGGGAAGGGAATTAGACTGCTGCCGCTCTTGGCCCACGCCCGGGCCCAGCGGTCACCAAGCGGTCAAGCTTGGGCTCTGGGGACTCCTGGGCAAAGGCCTGAGCTTACCCAACCTTGGCCCCGTGTGCCCTTCATAAAAACATAATTCATAAATTCATTCATAAAAACATAATTTCAATTCGGATTTGAAATTTCAATTCGGTTCTCTGCAGAGAATCTCTTACAGATGCGCCCTGGGCTCGTGGGCGCAGAGCCTGCCCTTCTGGTCTTCTGCATGTGGCATCTGTCATCAGACTTGCTGAACTAACTGTCCCCAAGGCAGAGCACCGCAGGGCCCGGCTTTCCCACGTAGAAGCGAGTTGCATTGCGCCCGCCGGCTGCATTGCGCTGGCTGTCGCTGGGGTGGCCGCAGCGACTCGCGCCAGCTCGCTCCGGAAGGTCTCTGTGGGCACGGCTGGTGGAACAGGATCTCAGCGACCGGGACTCGCCAGCCCGGGGGCGGAGCTCCCGCCGACCTTTCCCCTACTTTTCTCCGCCGTCACGTGACCCGTGCAGGGGTGGGGGGAAGGGGCGGAGCCGCAGTGGCCAGCGGCGCCCTTCCGAGTACGCAGTCCAAGCTTGCAATTAAAAATGCTGCCTGCAATCTGCGGAGGGAAGGTGGTGGCGGTGGGAGGCGGAAACGGGCGCCCGCTCAGGTCCAGGGCTGCTTCTGCACTTTGATCGTTTGCATTTTTTCCTTTGTTGGAAAAAATGTTTAGTCACTCTGCATGGTTATTATTGGCAGTCTGGAGTTTATTGTTGGTGGAAGCCTGAACTTAAATTCCGGAAGAATTGGTGCTTTGAGAATTAAAATGGTTGTCCCAGATTGTATGTTTTAAGCGTGTTGAAGAGATTCACAATTTGATGAGGACTTAACTGCTACATTGGCTTATGCCAATCTCAAGCTGTTCTTCCGAGGACTTTTTTTTTTTTTTTTGTAGAGACAGAACCTTGCTTTGTCACTCTATCGGTAGAGTGCTCGGGTAGAGTGCTCTGGCGTCACAGCTCACAGCACCCTCCAACTCCTGGGCTTAGGGGATTCTCTTGCCTCAGCCTCCCAAGTAGCTGGGACTACAGGCGCCCGTCACAACGCCCAGCTATATTTTTGTTGCAGTTTGGCGGGGGTCGGGTTTGAACCCGCCACCCGCGGTATATGGGGCTGGCTGCCTACCCACTGAGCCACAGGCACTGCCCTTTTTTTTTTTTTTTTTAAATAAGTGGTACAAGCACACAGTGCAAAGTTAAAGCAACACACAGTAATACAGGGCAGTGAGCCTCCTTGCTCTCCTGCTCCAGATGCCACCAGTGCTAGTCACTTTTGATTTTGGAACTAGTCTAGGCAGTATGTTTTTTAAAAAACATATACCAGTATTAGTGGGGCGGTGCCTGTGGCTCAAGGAGTAGGGCGCCGACCTCATATGACAGAGGTGGTGGGTTCAAACCCAGCCCCAGCCAAAAACTGAAAAAAAAAATGTGTATATATATTAGTTAATACATGTAAAATATTTTTCAGCTTGTTGATTTCAAATATTTGTTGCCTTTTGTGAACTTCAGCTTTTACCCCATGCAAATATTGGATGAACACTGGGTCCACAGCAGGCCCTGGGCTGAGGTCAGCCTCCTGTTTGGGTAACGTGACTGCCTCAGTTCTGAGAAATGTCTACCTTTGCCTTTCTCAGTGGTTTGTTTTTATGTCCAGGAACGTGTTTGGAAGTTAATAATGAAAGAAGCTGCGCAGCAAAATGAGGCATTGCCTCCAGAGTGTATAGCAGGGTAATTGTAACCTCGGAGAGTGGGGAAGTAGAATGGCTACCCCTCCCTTCCTGAGGGAGCTATAGGTACAAAGGAAAGGAGTATTCCACGCTTGCTGCTGGTGGTTTGTGGTCCCATGATTGGAAGCTGAGTTCATCCCATCCCCGGGGCCTCCATATGCAGTTTGTTCCTGCTACTACTTCCTATATAGATTTTTTAAAAACATTTTAGTTATATTTTATTATGTTTTTCTTCTTATATTTTACAAATATAAGGGAGATCATAGATTTAATGTTTGAAATTATTTTAAAATCCACACTAAAATACATTAGGACTAAAATGAATTTTCTTCAACTGCCCAGGCGTTTTACTACCTTTTGCTGAGTAGATAATCTGTGTCAGTCATTGTGAAAAATACTTAAATTTAATGAAGAAATTTACTTAACAAAAATGTTAACAAGTTTCATTGAACAAAATTCACCCAAAAGGAAATCACAGTGCAGAGACAGTTTTAAGTTCAAGGTCTCACCAGTTCCTACAGCATTAGTATTAGTATTGTCTCAACTCTCAAAACTAACTCTTAAACAAAGGCTTAAACTTAACTGCAAAGATTTTAAGTGAAAAGATAAACTAGAATGAACCAGAAATAATTCTTTTTGCATCAGGGAGTTTCTATAAAAGCACATCTCCCCAATGTTTTCACTGCAATGTGGTGGCAAAAGATAACTAAAACACAGATAACATCACTCTGAAGTATACTACCGGAAGGCTAATTGAGAAAGCTGAAAATAGCTTTAGTTTACTCAGTATCACATGCTACATACTGCATGAGAAAACACTGGAAAAGTAATTTTTAAATTTGGATTTCACAAACTCACAGTGCAACATGGGTCCCACAGTTTCCCTACATCTGCTCTTCATTGCTTGTTGGCCACCTGTGGAGGTTTGATTGAAAGGGCTCCCAGTTCCCCCAAGCTAGCTGTTCCAGCCCAGGCTGCTCTGCCCGCTGCAGCCGGCCACGTAGCAGCCCAGCCGCTCACTGCCTGGCCCTCCAGCCCGCCTTCCGCGGCCTGCACTGCCAACACCACCGGGCCCTGCACCATCTAGCTGCCCTTCGCCCTGTTGTTGGCCCCAGTGGCCAAATTCAAGAAGGGCTCGATGTATCTGTGTTGCATGTTGGCCCTGTCTTTGGGCATGGCTGCCACGGCCTCCTCGTGGGTGGCAAACTTCACATCTGCCTTGCCAGTCACCCGTCCATCCAGACCGATCTTGATATGCACTCGCACGGGGTCCAACGGGGTCCAACGGGGAGAAGAAGTTGTAAACGTCATTCTCCGTGGCTTTGTACAGCAGCCCCCTCATGTGTACGCAGTGCCTGGTGGTGCTGGACACTGGGAACCCGCTGTCCTGGTACCTGTGGTAGTACATCCCGACAGACAGTAGCTGAGGTCTCTCCCCAGCACGTTGGTGGCGAAACGTGCCAGCCCTGAGGCTGCAGTACTGGTTGGGGCCGGCCTGTTTCACGATGCCCATGTACCTCCTGGCTGTGCCGAGGAATTCAGAGGGAGGTCCGAGCAGGACCTAACTGTCTCCTGACTGCGAGGTCCCAGCAGGACCTAACTGCCTCCTGACTGCTCTTGAACACTTCGTTGTATCTCTGCCGGATCCTCTCCTTGTGCTTCCCCAGGGCCTCTCTGCTAACTCCTGAGAGGCAAACTGCACAAAAGCTTCCCCTGTAATCTTGCCCTCAGGGTCCACAGGCAAAGTGATCCCATTAGGCACCCAACCCTGAGAAGAACAGGACAATTTCTTCCTTTGTGCACCCAAATGGGAGTCCTTGAGGACACACAAAGCCATCTTTGGTGCTGTGGGCGCAGTTGGGATGTTGTGCTTCAACACCCAATCCATCTCGGTTCTGTGGGACTTGAACACCTTGAGTACCCATGTCCCATGCTTTCCCTATCCTTTTTCAGGGCCATTTTTACATCATCTTTTGATCCAAGTTCAGGAAAGCTTCCACACTCTGCCTGCCCTCTCTCGGGTAGGTGAAGTGGATGCCCCCAGGCCCATCGTGCCTTGTGCAGTTGGAGAGCAAGCCTATGTAGATCTTGAACTTACCTTCCTCTCCCTTCCTGGGTTTGTAGCAGGCATTCAGATATGTTTTGGAGGAATGACAGAATGTGCAAGGGACCCTTTCTCCCGTGAATTGCTGCAGCCTTTGACATGGTGGGGTCTGTTGTAGGAGATTTGTGTAGGTGAACCAGGAAGCCCAGGAAACTAGCGTAGAGGGGCTCCCTCAGGGTACCCCCTTCATGTTATTATGGTCAAAAGCTTGGGGCCTGACAAAAACCTTTAGTCCCTCCTCACTGGGAGGCCCCTCATCTGCAGTGACCCCCTTCTGCAGTCCTCCTTATCTGCAGTGACCCCCTTCTCCCGCCAAGACATGCGCCCCCTCCACAGAGCATTCATTGGGCATGCCCTGTTGGGGAGTAAGCTCTGAGGGCAGGAATGTTGGGTGGGTTAATTCTCTGCTTTTGGAATCCTCTATTTATTTATTTATTTTCTTAAGAGACACAGTCTCACTTCATCACTCTTGGTATAGTACCGTGGCGTCACAGCTCACAGCGACCTCCAGCTCCTGGGCTTAGGCAAGTCTCTTGCCTCAGCCTTCCGAGTAGCTGGGACTATAGGCGCCCACCACAACACCTGGCTATTTTTGGTTGAAGTTCCAACCCGCCACCCTCAGTATACGGGGCCTGGCGCCTTATCCCCTGAGCCACAGGCACCACCATCTATATTAAACAAGTAATACATGTTTGTATTAAAAGCAAATACAAAATAACCTTACTTTTAAGAGATTGTCATGGCAGCCCCCATAGCTCAGTGGGTAGGGCACTGGCTACATATATAGAGGCCGGCAAGTTCAAACCCAGCCCAGGCCAACTAAAAGAACAATGACAACTGCAAAAATAACAACAACAACAAAAAATAGCCGGCATTGTGGCAGGTGCCTGTGGTCCCAGCTACTTGGGAGGCTGAGGCAAGAGAATCATGTAAGCCCAAGAATTTGAGGTTTCTGTGAGCTGTGACACCACAGCACTCTACCCAGGGTGACAGTTTGAGGCTCTGTCTCAAAAAAAAGAGAGAGAAAAGAAAAGAAATAAATTGTCATGCTGTATAATTCAAAGTGATTTTTTTTTTTTTTGAGACAGAATCTCACTCTGTCACCCTGGGTAGAGTGCCATGGCGTCAGTGCTCACAGCAACCGCAAACTCTTGTGCCCAAGGAATTCTCTTGCCTCAGGCTCCCAAGTAGCTGGGACTATAGGTGCCCACCACAAAGCCCAGCTATTTTTAGAGATAGGGGTCTCCCTCTGGCTCAGGCTGGTCTCGGACCTCAAAGTGATTATTTATTAAGGCATTTATCTATAATTTTCTAAGTGTCCCCTCCTCTAGAGCCCTGAAAAAGATTTGATACACAGAGGTTTGGTTACTTGATATTTTTTCAAACACACCGTGTGGTGCATTTTGAGGTCCAATTCTGTATGCTCAGTGCATCAGCAAATTGCTGAAAGTTAAATGTCACAGTTAGAGGGAGCCCAAGGTTCAAGTGCTGGTGTTGAGTTTTGGCATGGGGATTGCTGTGCAAGGAAAAAGGACAGGAAACCCACCTTTCCTGGTGGACTTGTGTTGGTGGCACGTGGCTGCAGTTGGAAAGGTACAAAAAATGTGTTCTTGCCTTAACAATCTAACGAACATGTGCCAGGGGCTGGTCACTCATGCTGTCCTTCAGTTTGTGTGGGATGTGGGTGTTATGTGTACTCTGTGCCGGGACACGTTGTGTGAGAGATGATGACATTTGCTTAAAAGTCCCATATGCATGGTAGAGCTGGAATGCGAACCCAAATCTGGTGTCCTCCCTCTTTCCCAGGCTGCTTCCCTAGTCCAGTGGGCAGGCAGAGGGCCTGGGTTTTAGAGTCTCCCCCACCCCACCGGGGCTGGATGTGATCTGAATCAGCCTCAAGTGAATGTTTCTGGGTTTCCTTTTTTGTCATCTTTAGGTGGTGGCTCTGACATCTGTCCTCCTATATTACATGCGTTCTATAACAATCCTATAAGAGGTCAGATGTGGAAAGAGTTTTTGAGCGTGTGAAATAAATGCAAGTTCTAGCAGTGTCCTAGCTGCAGGGGCGTTTTATGGACACCACTTGCATTTTGTATTTCCCAAATTGCGGCATGTGGTTTGACAAGATCAATTTATCCCATGTGCAAAGGTGAAGAATGTATAAGGGGAATACAAAGTCTCTGTGGTCTTAGAAACACCTGTGGGAACAGAATGCTGGTACAAAGAGGGGTGGGGATGCCTCTGGGGTGGGTGCATGCCTCTTCCCAGCAATCTGGAGCCAGGTCAGGGTTGGTGGAGAACCTATTCGTTTAACTACAAAGTAAGTACCTTGGATGTGTATGTGTGTATGTATATATAATATAATATATAATACATGTATATATGTACAGTATAATATATAATGTATATATAAAAATGTATATTATGTATAATATACATGTATGTATTATGTATATTATATATGTGTATATATATATTTTTTAAAACAGGGTCTCACTTTGTCACCCTTGGTAGAGTGCCATGACATCACGGCTCACAGCAACCTCCAGCTCTTGGGCTTATGCGATTCTCTTGCCTCAACCTCCCCCGAGTAGCTGGGACTACGGGTGCCTGCCACAACACCCAGCTATTTTTTTGTTGCAGTTTGGCAGGGGTGAGGTTTGAACCTGCCACCCTCAGTATATGGGGCCGGTTTCCTACTCACTGAGCCACAGGCGCCACCCTATATATTTTTTGTTGTTGTTGTTAAGATAGAGTCTTACTATGTTGCCCTTGGTAGAGTGCTGTGGCATCACAGCTCACAGCAACCTCAAACACTTAGGCCTAAGCAATTCTCTTGTTTTAGCCTCCCAAGTAGCTGGGACTACAGGCACCCACCATGACGCCCTGTTATTTTTTTGTTGTAGTTGTTATTGTATTTTTAGCTGGCCGAGGCCAGGTTCAAACCCACCACCCTTGGTGTATGTGGCTGACTCTGTAAAAACCCTGTGTTATGGATGCAGAGCCATATATATATATATATATATATATATATTTTTTTTTTTTTTTTTTTTAAAGACAGTCTTGCTTTGTCACTCTTTTGTTAGAGTGCCATGATGTCAGTTCATAGCAACCTCAAACTCTTGGGCTCAAGCTGTTTTCTTGCCTCAACCTCCCGACTAGCTGGGACTGCAAGCACCTTTCACATTGCCCGGGTATTTTTAAGAGACGGGGTCTTACTCTGGCTCAGGCTGGTCTTGAACTCCTGAGCTCAAGCAATCCACTTGGATATTTTCTGTTATAAAACTGTGATCCTGGCTCAGCGCCTATAGCTCAACCGGCTAAGGCGCCAGCCACGTACACCTAAGGTGGTGGGTTCGAATCCCCAGCCCGGACCCGTCAAACAACAATGACGGCTGCAACCAAAAAAAAAAATAGCTGGGCGTTGTGGCGGGAGCCGGTGGTCCCAGCTACTTGGGAGGCAGAGGCAAGAGACTCGCTTGAGCCTAGGAGTTGGAGGTTGCTGTGAGCTGTAATGCCACAGCACTCTACCCAGGGGGACAGCTTGAGGCT
>CAUYTI010012173.1:0-14277 GCA_963575145.1 Galago senegalensis
TGGATTGCTTGAGCTCACCAGTTGGAGACCTGCCTAAGCCAGAGTGAGACCTTGTCTCTAAAAAATAGCTGGGCTGTGTGGTAGGCACCTGTAGTTCCAGGTACTAGTGATGCTGAGGCAAAAGAGAATCACTTGAGCCCACATTCTACTGAGGGTGACAAATTAAGATTCTGTCTCAAAAAAAAAAAAAAAAAAAAAAGACCTGGGCTTGTATTCTACATGCTGGGCAAATCCATTCATGTTCATGGCTTTAAAATGCCACTTCTATACCATTCTCCAATTTTGAGCTCCAAACCCTGTCTAACTGCCCACAGGGCATCTCTTTTTGGATATCTCAAAGGCACCACAAACTCAATGACTCTGGGCTAGAATTATCTCATGGTGGCTGTCATGGGTCACCAAATTAAAGATGGTTCCACTAGCTGAATAAGGAAAGAGGAATGTTTGGGATGGGAGATAGTTGCATTGGGCAATTAGGAGATTACCAAAATATAATGAGAGCAGTTTTGGGGGAGTGGAGGCTAGCAAGCTAGATTCCCAATGGATGAGGGGGAGACATAGACACAGTGAGTAAAGTCAAGTCTTTCAGGAAGTTTATTTGAGAAGGTTGGGAGAGAGATTGAATTATAGCCATAGGGAGACAAGATGAAGGAAGGAATTTTGGGAAGAAAAAGACTAATGAGGTATAGGATTGGGGGAACGATTCAGTCCAGGAGAATAAAAGGGTAGGAGATGGAACAAGTTATTAGGAGAAACAGGAGGCAATGAGGAGGGATGACTTTGAAAGATGAATCTATCTACCTTGGCCATAGAATGTGCGTGGTTGAAAATGAGAAAATTCCTCAATTTAGACAATCCCTATTGATTCCACGTTGCTCATAGCTCCTTATCATGGCGTGAAAGGTTCTTCACAATCCACATTTCTCATGCCACAATGTGCATCCGTTAGCTTTTGCTGCATAACGGACAACACACAAATCTTAGCTTTTGATCACAAAGGTCTATTTATTGTTCACATAACATGTCAGCTGCAGGGCAGTTGAGGCTGCATGGTTTTCTGGCTCTGCTCTAGGTACCAAGCCAGATTTCTCTAGTGTCTTCTCATTCCTGGACCCAAGCTACTTCTATCTGGTATATGTTACTGTCATGGCCAGAGCTGGAGCCAGAAAAAGATGGCATGATAACTCTTAAAGCCTCTGCTCTGAACTGGCACACTGTCACTTCACTTGCTTTTCACATTCAGTCATATGATCAAGTTCAAAGTTAACCAAGCTGAGATATAGACTCTACCTATTGGCAGTGTATTGGATACTTTGGAACAATAGTCCAAATGACCATATATATTTGTTAATAACTCCATGACACACATCTCAACTAATTCTCATCTCTTGGGTACAATTGCTCAAACATGGCAATGCCCTTCCAGTCTCTCTACCATTGTATTTGTGGTTCCTCTGTCTAAGAGTCGTCTCCCACCCCTCCCCCACCATCAAATCCATGACCTGGTGTTGTTGATCCTACCTCTCTAACAGCTTCCCCAACACTGTCCCTGCTTAGCTCTGGTGTGCCCCTCTAGCCTGGCCCCCAGCTATTACACCCTCCCTGGTGTCTGCTCCAATCTCATTCTTTCCTATGCATTCTGTCCCTGTAGCTAAAGTCTTCTTTCCTAGACACCAAAGTGATTGGGTTTTTTGATCACCCTTAGGCTTTCCACTGACCTCAGGATAAAGCACATGGTCCTTTACATGATAGCCAAGGTCCTACCAGAGCTGCTTTCTAACTCTTGACAATGTCTCTTCACCCCGACTCACCCTTCCTTTCAGAACCTCCGCTCCAGTCTCAGGTAACTACTTCAAGTCCTGAAACTCCTAGTTTTATGCCTGGAGTTGTTTGCCTTGCTGAGCTCTCTGCTCAGAGTCCTTCCCACTCCCTCCCAAATCCACCTGCAGATCCCTGCTCATCCTTCAAGACAGCCCTCTCTGTGTCTGCCTCTGAGGAATCAGATACTCACTTCCCCCTCCCCACACCCTGCAGCTACCTTCTACCACATGTCATTATTTCTTCCTTTCTCCATTGTGAGCTTCTGGAGCCAGTAAAACACAGCACACTCTCCTCATGGCCATGGCCATAGGGCTCTTTCCTTGGCATACCCTAGGAGTTGGGTGTGGCCTCTGGAGGCCTCTGCCTCAGTCTGCATTCTCAACAGCACTCAAAAAGTCTGCTGACAGCTTCATTTTTGCTTCTGAGAGGGAAGCCAACTGGGTTAGTTTGGGAAGTCAAAGAATGGTGTAGATCCGTCTGTGGGCTGAAGGCAAAGGGTCATCATTTATACTTACGCCAGAATTATTTCTAAAAATCCTTTCAGTTCTAAAAAGAGGAAGTAAAAATATAATATTCAAGTCTCCAGCCAATCTGCTCAGTTTGACCACGCCACAGCTCCATGATAGGCATCCAGCCCTGGCTGTGGGAGTTTCCCAGACTTGGGCTCCCCCAGCCATTATGAGAATTTTTATGGCCAAAGTCTCATAAAGCAGAGGCAGTGACGGTAGTGGGGAGGAGATCCACTGCCCTGTGCTCACATTTTTGTGTCACAGGAAAGCCTCAGGCAGACAGCTACAAGGGACTTTGATGGTGGGCATGTGTGTCCTGTGGTTCCTCTCCAAAGCCGTGTATGGCTGGCAGGTGTGAATGGCAGAAATAAGCATGGAGCTGCCACTTGGGCCAGGATGTAACTTAGATAGTGAGTGATCTGAGATGGAGGAGATTCCAGAGAAAGCAAATCTGGGAGCCAAAGGAGGAGAGGGTTTCCATGAAGATGAAGGCCAGAGGGTTGAATGGTGTAGAGAGGTCAGGTGGAGAGAACAGGCCCTGGAAGAGATCAGCTGACAGTGGGTTGACAGCAAGACCCTGAGGCAAATGGAACAATAATTAAGGAATTACTACGATTAACGTTCTCTGAGGCTGGGCATGGTGGGTCCGACCTGGAATCTCAGCATTTTGGGAGTCTGGGGGGCAGGGCAGGAGGATCACTTGAGTAAGGTGACCAGACGTCCCGATTTTTAACAATTTGTCCTGTGTCCTGCAGCATTTTTAAAAAGTCCTGATTTTTGGAAAGAATGCACAACAAGCTAGGGAACACCGGAGAATAGGAAGGGAATATTCGGTTTTCAGCTGCCATGTGGCTATTTCGCCAGGATATGAGTTTTATATTATTTTTGTTAATTTTATAATGTTAAACTTTAACAATAACAAATAATTGTTGAGAACTGATTATCGAGAACTGCTTATCAAAGTTTGCATTGTTGTCAGCCACCCTCCCCCCCACCAGTCAATGGTGTCCCGCTTTACCAATGTTAAAATCTGGTCACCTTACACTTGAGGCCAGGAGTTTATTTATTTATTTATTTTTGAGACAGAGCCTCAAGTTGTCCCCCTGGGTAGAGTGCCGTGGCATTACAGCTTACAGCAACCTCCAACTCCTGGGCTCAAGCGAGTCTCCTGCCTCCGCCTCCCAAGTAGCTGGGACCACAGGCGCCTGCCACAACGCTCGGCTATTTTTTTTTTTTTTTTGGTTGCAGCCGTCATTGTTGTCTGGCGGGCCAGGGCTGGGGATTCGAACCCACCACCTTAGGTGTACGTGGCTGGCGCCTTAGCCGGTTGAGCTATAGGCGCCGAGCCGAGGCCAGGAGTTTAAAACCAACTTGGGCAACCTAGTGAGGCCCCAATCTGTTAAAAAAAAAAAAAAGAGGAAGAGTTCTTTACACTGGTCCACCATTTGAGAAGTGAGACCAGGCATGTATTCATTTCACTCAACCCTCACAAAAGCCCTGTGAAGTTGGCAGAGCAGAAATTATTTCCTGTTTTACGTATGGGCAACCTGAGGCTTAGAGTTTTAATCTCTTGGTGAAAACCTCTCAAGAATTTAATGGCAGAACTGAGGCACGAAAGCCGGGTCCTGACTCCTGACATAGCATGGCTTGGAGCCCCCAATAGGCACAGGCAGGGGAATGAAGGTGGCTCAGAAGGTGGTGGCCGCTGTGACCGTGGCTGGGGTGCAGAGGAGAGCTCCCCCCGGTATCCCTCAGACTGAAATCAGACAGAGTGAAAAGCAGCTGGAAGAGGCTGATGAGAGAGAGTCCAGGTCTTATGATCAGTTCTTTTTTTAAAAAATATTTTTATTCTTTTTATTTCAGAATGTTATGGGGGTACAATACTTGGGTTACATGAATTCCTTTTGTACATTTGGAGTCAAAGTTATGAGTGTGCTTCTCACCCCAGTAATCTGCATTAGCTATAAATTTAGCTATAAATTTACTTTTCCCGTCTGCCCCTTCTCACCTGCTTGCTTTCCTTTGAATTTTATTACCAAATGTGCATATAGGTATCGATTGATTAGTTCCAATTTATTACTCAGTACATGTGGTATTTGTTTTTCCATTCTTGCAAAACTTCACTTAGAAGAATGGTCTCCCGTTCTTTTTTTCTTTTTCTTTTTTTAGAGACAAAGTCTCACTTTATCACTCAGGGTAGAGTGCTGTGGTGTCACTGCTCACAGCAACCTCCAGCTCTTGGGCTTAGGCGCTTAGGTGATTCTCTTGCCTCACCCTCCCAAGTAGCTGGGATTACAGGCATCTGCCACAAAGCCTGGCTTTTTTTTTTTTTTTTTTTTTTGGTGGCAGTTTGCCGGTTCAAACCTGCTACCCTCGGTATATGTGGCCAGCACCCTACTCACTGAACCACAGGTGCCGTCTGATGGTCTCCCATTCTTAATCAGAATCTTTTTGCTGCTGTTGTTAAGTAGGCCCAGGCCAGGTTCGAGCCCACCACTCTCGGTGCCTGGGGCCAGCACATTAACCACTGAGCTGTGGGTGCCCAACCTTAATCAGTCTTTTCATCCATCTCAGTGTGGGCACTCTCATCTTCCGAGCCTTGCTCTTAACGCTCTCTGGACTTGGCTCCCCTTAGAGGTGGAGCACTGAAAAGTGAGACTCTGGGATGAAAGTGAGGTGTTATATCCCACCTGGCGGTGATGCTGCGAGCTGTGGGTGATTGGGAGCCTCAGTTTCCCTGTCAGCCAAATGCCACAAGTCCCAAATCTAGCAAACAAACAAAAGAGCATGGCCAGATGTGGTAGCTCATGCCTATAATCCCAGCACTCTGGGAGACCGAGGCAGGTGGATTGCCTGAGCTCAGGAGGTTTAAGACTAGCCTGAGCAAGAGTGAGACTCTGTCTCTACTAAAAAATAGAAAAACTGGCCTGGTGTTTTGGTGTTTTGTCAGGCACCTGTAGTCTCAGCCACTCGGGAAGCTGAAGCAAGAGGATCGCTTGAGCCCAAGAGTTTGAGGTTGTGAACTATAACACCATGGCACTTTACCCAGGGCAACAGAATGAGATTTTGTCTCAAAAAACAAAACAAAACAAAAGACCTCAGGAAAAAAGCCCATATCCAAGCCCATAGGAAATGGATGTTCAAACCAAAACCTGTTAAAGAAGATACAGCCATTGCCCACAGAGGAATCCCAAGTTTTTGGCTGCAGGAACTGAGATTCTAGAAGGCACATGAGTTTCAGAAACTTGTGTTGTGAGTCAGATATTCATTAAACATTCGCGGAGCCACCACAAAGCCATTCATTCATTTATTAATTCATCCAGAATCTACTGAGTGCCTTCTAAGCACTGGGCTGATACCTGAGGTGTAGCAGTGAACGAGATGGACACAATCCCTGCCCGTACAGGGGCTATAATGTAGCTTGGGAGACAGTTGAGGGAGACATGAAGGAGAGGTGCAGGGCGTGCGGGGACTCCCTCCCTGAGGAAATGACCTTTAAAGTGGACCCTGCAGGAGTTAAAGGATGAAGAGGAAGCGTGTTTTAGGCTGAGGGAAGACCACTGAAATCCATCATCCTGCTGTTCCTCTGGCTGTTCCGAAATCCAGATAGCCCTGGTGGCTTCAGGGGAACAGACAAGGGAGGGGGCCTGGGGCAAAGGTGACCTTGGGGTTGGCAACACCTGCTGCAGAGAAGCAGCTGCCTGCATTTTTCCTATGCTGAGAAACCACAAGTTCTTGAGTGGCAGAACAGCTGTTCCCAAGAGGAATTTGCCTGGTATCTGTGGGAAAGCCAGGATGCTTTCAAAATCAGTAGCAGGCTTCTTTTAAGGGGGACTTGGCTCCCCCAGAGCATGGACTGGGACTCAGTCTGTGGTTGCCTAAATCTCTGGCTTTGTATGGATTGGCTTTTTTTTTTTTTTTGCCAAGGCTGGGTTTGAACCTGCCACCTTTGGCATATGGAGCCGGCGCCCTACCCTTTTGAGCCACAGGTGCTGCCTCCAATGGATTAGCATTTTGTCATAAACTCTATTTTCATGTTAGCCAGAGCCAAGCAAAGGAAGGGAGGATTAATATTTCCATGTAAAAATTTAATTGAATGCTTCAGAATTCATTCCCATGGCATGAAAATTCAACATGGGAAGAGCTGGATAAAATGTTTAGGGATGAGACATTGAGTAGCATTTATGCAGGTCAGAGATCATGGTTGTAAGCAACAGAGGCAGATTCAGCTCTGTAGTTCAGAAGAGGGATGCCTCGGAAGGATATTTTTGTTGTTGACAGCATCCCTGAGAAAGCTGGAAAGCCAAACTGGCCACAACCAGTAAAAGGCAGGCAAAACCCACAAGATCTTGCATAAGGGCTAATTCTAGCTCTTTTGTGGCTGGAGACGCTGTGAGAAGCCTTTCTCCAGCATCTGGCTTCCTTAGGATGCAAAGGCACTAGCCGGCTAGGCCTTGGTCACGCTCCTGCGTTCCAGGTGAGATGAATGGACTTCAGAGCATTGGGCCCATTCTGCTCTAGTGGTGGTGGTGGCGGCAGTGGTGGTGCTGCTGATGCTAAACTGGGTAGCCACAAGTCCTGCAAGAGTTGAAGGATGAAGAGAAAGTGCATTTCAGACTGAGGGAAGAACCAATGAAATCCAACCAGAGATGAGGACCTTGTAGTGCAATGGAATCTGCTGGCCTGTAGAGGACAGGGCCACAGCTGAGAGAGAAAGTCTTTGGGGGAACTTTGAGAGGGGCAGCCTGGCCTTGAGCAAGTTATTGAACCTCGGCATCCTCTTCTATAAAATGGGCTAAGTTTGGATTTTAGATATAAGTGCCTACTGCCTGGCATGGGGTACTGTGGAATGGCAGTGCTGTTAGCATTTTAAGTAGTAGAAGTAGTAGCCATCACTCTGATGTTACCACAATGGTCATGTCCTCAAAGGAAGGAGGCTCAACGTAATCTAGAGAAATTCAGAAGTGACTATGCACATTTTTTTTCTTTAGAGACAGGATTTTACTCCCTCACCCAGGCTAGAGTGCAGGGGTGCAATAATAGCCCACTGCAACCTCCAACTCTTGTCATCAAACATTCCTCCTGTTTCGGCTTTCCGACATACTTGGATTATAGGCATGAGCCTCTGCACCCAGCTGACACATTTATACATAAAGATTCTCTGCAGGTTCCTTTACTTTTTAAAATTTATCATCATCATCATCATTATTATTTTAAGGCAAGGTCTCACTCTATTAATTAGTCTGCAGTGCAGTGGTACAATTGTATCTCACTGCAGTCTCACACTCCCAGCATCAAGCAATCCTCCCCTCTCAGCCTCCCACCTTATAATCACCTCTGATTATAGGTGTGAACCATGGCACCTGGCCAAGTTTCCTTTAAATGTTTACCTCCTCAAGATAGTTTAACTGGGATTTAATTTACTGGAAAATGAATAAACAAACACATAAATGTGTCATCATCCTCCAGACCCTTGTAGACCCTTCAAATACTATTGAAGAAAGTGGTTCTTTTCCAGGAGCAGACAGATTTACTTAGAAATCCAAGACTTGCCTCACTGCTGAAGCCTTTACAGAGGAAGAGGAATATTCACACCCACATGTCTAGGGACACGCCCCCCCCCCCACACACACAGCACACACCCCCACATCCCCAGGAGAAATGGCTACAGCCTCTATACTCTCCCCTCCCCCTGAAAGAATGTTCTACTAACAGAGAAGGCCTGGGGCCTTCTCTGGTATCATGCTAGTGAATGTTTCATGACTGGCTCTTTGAAAACTGAAAGCCCTGCCTGGTATGTGGTATTTGCCAATATCCATAGTGTAATTATTTCTGCTACGGCCAATGTCAGGTTATCCCTTGGATCTGGGAGTAGACACCTCAGCAGTACATTGTTGTATAGTATTTTCCACTGTGTTTAAATGCAGTAGACGTACATAACCTCAGGAGTATAATTATTTATTTATTTTGTTGATATAGAGTCTCACTTTGTCGCCCTAGGTAGAGTGCTGTGGCGTTGTATAGCTCACAGCAACCTCAAACTCTTGGGCTCAAGTGATTCTCTTGCCTCAGCCTCCTAAGTAGGCAGGACTACAGGTGCCTGCCACAACACCCAGCTATTTTTAAAGACGAGATCTTGCTCTGGTTCAGGCTGGTCTGGAACTTGTGAGCTTTGGCAATCTACTTGCCTCGGCCTCCTAGACTGCTAGGATTATAGGTGTAAACCACCATGCCTGGCCAAGGAGCATAATTAAAATGTAGTAAATAATTAGGAAGGGATGAGTTTTTATTATGACCTCTGTTCCTAAAACAATTCATTTTAGTTGTAAGTTTACATAATTTAATTTTTTAGTAAGGGCTGTGCTTAACAACTGGATTGCCAAATTCTTGAAAATTTAACAATTGGCTCGTGCAAGCCAGCGCACTCCAGTACCCTGTTGGCATGGGGATCCCAGAGAGTGGCCAGCAGATCCCATAGAGGGCACATCCCTGAATAGTGCCCCCTACACTTGCTAACACATCAGTATCTCTTATTTGCTTTATAACCCGTTTTGCCCTCTGAAATTATTTCCTTTATTTATTTGTTTACCAACTGGAATGTGAGCTCCCTGAAAACAAAGTGGTTGCATCAGGGTCAGCACTGAATCCCCAGGGCTTAGAGCAGCACTGGCCAGCACAGAGTAGGTCCATGATAATGTGGATTGATCGAATGAATGGGGAAGGGGTCAAGGAGGCTTGGAGGGTTCACCACATCCTACCCGTGCAATCATGTCGATTTCTCCTTGAGCCTCTGTCCCTTTATCTGTAAAAGAAAAGTTTGAGCTCAGAGACTCCCAAGGTTCCCCTTAGGTATAAAAAGTCTGTGCATACCTATGGGGTACAATGTACACTATATGGGCAATGGGTATACTGAACACCCAGACTTCCCCACTGTATAATACAAAAAAGCATACATGTTTTAAGACAGGAAAACACTGTATTAAAATTGTGCTACTCACTTTTGACCTAAGAGGTATTCAATGTGACTTGTATTCATCTTTGGTATCAGTATATATTGAGTATTACAATTTTAGTACAGTTTTTTCCTTGCTTAAAATGTGTATACTTTTTTGGGTCATATTCTATGTATACAAGTCACAGAGTTCAATTTGTAGCCACTAACTATTAAAAGAAAGGGGGCGGGGCAAATGTCTGTAAAGGCAGACTGGCTGTGGTTGAGGAATCCTCAGCTGAGTCTTCAAGGTGGGTGCTACCTGAGTGCTAGTGCACGAGTTCCTAGGACTACTGGTTTTATTCCTTTCCTCTGGGGACAGCTTTTCAAACACTGAGACCCAGCCAGCTCTCTTACTATGCAAAAAGGCCCTGTCCCTCTGTCCCAGCAGGTGCTGTGATCCCACTGCCTGTGCTTCTGGGTGAAATGTTTTAGGGTCAAGGAGGAAAGTCTGCCTGGGGAGGGGCTCCAACAAGGTAGAGACCCACAACTCCAGCTTGAACACAGAGCCCACTGCAGCCACATGGGTGCCTCACCCCACAGGAGGCAGAGCCATGATCCTGCCTCTCTTTGTACCATACTTTATATCTTGGCACAGTTCTTCTATTATTTCTAGTCCTCTGTGGACTGATATTTAGGTAAAATACAGTAAATTGAATTACTCGCAATTTCTGAGCCTTTTAGGGAGGAAAACAGCATCCATCCGCAGGCCCCACCCAGAGTCACTGTGCTGGGTAGCCTCACTAGCTGCCCTTGGCTGCCTTTCTTTCTCATGGTGGTTGGAGAAGCTGGTATCTGAGGATCCTGCTGTTCAGTAGGTGAGAACACGGAGGCTCAGGCAGCGTTCCGGACATTCCCCTGGAAGAACAGAGGGAGGCGGCGCCACTCACACCTCCCATGCCTTGGACATGCCTGCCAGGCTGAGTCACTCAATTTTCTGGGAGCTGAGATGAGTGAGTCCAGCCTCCTCTTTATGCATGAGGTTCGGGGGGGGGGGCAGTAGGAATAGAGGCAAAAAGGACCAACAACGTCTTCTGCTGCGTCTCATTGTTCTCCTCTCCAGGACAAGCTGAGAATGAGCAGGGAACTCTGTGCAGCTGAACAGGGGTGCTTCCAAATTAGGGTGACCAGATTTTAACATTTGTAAAGCGGGACAACATGGCTGGGGGTCGGGGCAGGGGCGGGGCAGGGCAGGGACTGACAACAATGCAAACTTTGTTAAGCAGTTCTCGATAATCACTTCTCAACAATTATTTGTTATTATTACAGTTTAACATTATACAATTAACAAAAATAATGTAAAATTCATATTCTGGTGAAATAGCCACATGGCAGCCGAAAACCGTATATTCCCTTCCTGTTCTCCCACCCGTTCCTGCATTCTTTCCAAAAATTGGGACTTTTTAAAACGCCCCAGCGGGACAAATTGTTAAAAAGCGGGATGTCTGGTCACCCTATTCCAAATCCACCTGCTTTGGGCGGCAGCATGATGGGGTTTTCTGCCCTTCCCTCCAGAGTTTCCTTTACCTGTGGTGCCTGGCTCAGACTGATAGTGAGATTTGCCTTCTCTGAGTGGTGGGGCTTGGGCATATATAGCCTGCAGAGGTCCCAGGCCTCTCTGGGCTCTGCTTGCCCCTTGTACAAATGGGAAAACTGGGAAAGGGAAAGACCCAAAACCAGATTAAACAAGTAATAACCCGATAATAGCTCATGTTGCCTGGGCATTTTTTACTTTTTCCCACACTGTGCTAGGAGCTTTTTAGGAGCCTGACTTTTATTTATCCAGAAACCCCTGGTGATGGGGATTATTATTGTTCCAGTTTTATCAGTGAGGAAACTGAGGCACAGAAAGATGAAGAAATCTCCTAGGGCCACATGGCAAGGGAGAGATTTGAGACTGAGACACAGGCAATGAAGTGGTGCCTTTCATCACGGCAGCCCCCTCCCTCCACAGATGGAGAAACCCCAGACAGAGTGGGTGGGGAATTCCCTGAAGTCCCACTGGCCAGACTGGAGCCCAGGAGTCCTGACTCCCCTCTCTGTGCTCTTAGCACCCCACCTGGGACTCTCCAATCTTTAGTCACTATGTAACTGCTCCTTCTGTGCTATGGGGCTGCCTATGAATAGAGCAGGGTGGGGGGTGGCATGGGAGGCCCAGCAGATAAGAACAATGTCCTCCTCCCACATTGTGTGAGAAAGGTCTTGGGGCTCCTGGTCCTGGCTTTCGCTGGAAAGTTCCAAAACTCTTTGTTCTTCTGTCAGCCTGCCCAGACCACAGAGAGCTGGGCTGCTTAACCTCTGCTGTGTCCCATTTCCTGTTTGTGCCCTGGTCCCAAGTGGAGCTTTAGGTGAGGGGCGAGGGGGCAGGTTGGGCAGAGCCTTCCTGGCTGGAATTCCAGTCATTGGAGCAGAGTGAGCCTGAACCTTCCTTTTGTGGACAGGGAAACCGAGGCCCAGGGAATGGAAGAACCTGTCCTACTTCATCTGGGGCTTCAGAATCACAAATTATTTGGGGGAGTTTTCTTTTTTCTTTTTCTGTTTTTGATTATAAAACCCTAGAATGGGTGAGCTGGCTGAAGTCTGAGATGTCCCTCCGCAGGCCCACTCCCCATGTTCCATAGATGACAACCCGAGGGGAAGGTGGAGGTGGAGGTGGATGGGCAGGGGAGGGACCTTCTTAATTGCCAGTTCTGTATCTACCTATGACAAATACCATTGAACGCCACCTCTGCCAGGTGCTGACTAGCAAGGGGTTTATGGTCTAGTGTGGGGGCATCTATCAGTCTCATCAGTGCCCTAAAGGGAAGAACTCGGAGTCACAGGGCCGGTAACACAGGGAATATCTCCCTTGGGAAGTGACCTTTTAGCTGAAACCTGGAGTAGGGAGGAAAGGGGGAGAGCGAAGGGCAAAAGGATGAATCTTGTCACTTCCTCGTTTTAGACATGAGAAAACTGAGGCTGGAAATTGGAAACCTACCTAATTTAGCGCCTCAAAGAATCTTTCCTCTTTTTTCCTTTTTTTATTTTCTTAGGAAGGAAGCAAGAGGTAAGCACACAGAGTGGGAAGTGGCAGGGCTGAAACACAGGCGCCCTCTCCTCCCTCAAGGGAGTCATTTTAGAAAACCCTAAAATTGGCTTTTTCCCAACTATGACCTTGAACAAGACAGTTAACTTCTTTGAGCCTCTGGGTTTTCATCTGTAAAATGAAGCCTGCTCTGCTGATCCCACACAGACTTGGCCAGAGGTCTTTGTGTGCTGGCCAACCTAGAAGCTAGAGCTGCCCTCCCCCTCCCGGGGCTCCCCCTGGGCCCACGCTGAGCCCCAGTTCTGAAGGGCCTTGTCTCCCCTCACTGCTTTACTGTCATCCCATAAACTGCCACCTCGCGCTAACTACATTTGGGCAACACCCCCTACCCAGGGAAGACACATATTTCATGGGACAACACTTAACAAGCCCAACTCCACAGGAAGCACAAGTTATGTCCCTCTTCCCACTGGTTAGTTGGGGACACTTGAAACTCTGAAAGAGACAGCCTGAGGACGCTCCTGAAGGGGGTGCACTCCTGGGGGCTGTCCCAGCCCCTCAGATCCCTTTTGGAGGCTCCACTCATTCTGGCCTATCTGGCTTTGAGTTACCCTGAGCAGAGGGTTTGGGAGCCAGGGAAGGTGGACTCATGTGGCCTGGGACCAAGGACACCCTGGCAGGCAGACAGGTTGGCTGCCCTTCAAACCAATATTCTTTTAACATTTCTTCAACATTTATCTGAGATGGGGAGTGTTAGAGGAAATGGATTTGCAATAAATATAGATGGGCCTCTTCTAGATTTGGAATTCCATTCTACACAAGAATGTTTTCCAGAAGCAGAAGGAACAGAAATTCACTGACAAGGTTCCTTTCCCAGCTGCAGCAAGTTAATGTCCTAAAAAAACACCGGGTGTCTCCCACTTCTCTTTTTCTCTTCAGTTTTTGTTTGAGCTTGTCCAAGCCAAATGTTTTCTGGGAAGGCTGATTAGATTTATGTTGGTTCCGTTTTCATTTAAAATTTACTTAAATAGAGATGAGAACAAGTAATGTTAGCAGAGGAGACCACTCTGCACGTCACTTTATTTTGACTGAGCGGGTTGGTGTGTACTTCACTTGCCATCCTTGAACTTGGCTCCTTTCTTCCAGTACAGAAAGTATCACTTACATTTACATAAAAGCAACAGTGCATTTTTGGAGAGCGTCAAGGAACCACCAGATTTATTTACTTAAATAACTTTCTGTCTGGTTACAGAAGTAATACATTCTCATTGTAGAACACTGGAAAAATGCAGAGAGGTAGGAAGGATAAACAGAACACTCTCCCAGCAACCTCCTTGCATGGAGATTGACAGTTACAGACACAATCTAGTTATGGCTGGCATTATTTTTTTATCGTGATAAAAAAGACAAAACATAAAATTTAACCTTTTAATTTTTTTATTTTGTAGAGACACTTTATCACCCTTGGTAGAGTGCTATAGCATCACAGCTCACAGCAACCTCCAACTCTTGGTCTTAGGTGATTCTCTTGCCTTAGCCTCCTGAGTAGCTGGGACTACAGGTGCCTGCCACACTGCCTGGCTATTTTTTTGTTGTTGCAGTGTGGCCAGGGCCAGGTTTGAACCTGCCACCCTCGGTATATGGGGCCAGCGCCCTACTGACTGAGCCACAGGTGCCGCCCATCGTTTTTTCTTTTCTTTTTTTAAGACAGAGCCTCAAGCTGTCACCCTGGGTAGAGTGCCGTGGCATCACAGTTCACAGCAACCTCCAAATCCTGGGCTGAAGCAATTCTGCCTCTGCCTCCCAAGTAGCTAGGACTACAGGTGCCTGCCACAACTCCCGGCTATTTTTTGGTGGCAGTGTCATTGTTCAGCGGGCCGGGCTGGATTCAAACCCGCCAGCTCAGGTGTATGTGGTTGAGCCACAGGAAC
>CAUYTI010012174.1:0-19521 GCA_963575145.1 Galago senegalensis
CAGGCGCCCGCCACAACGCCTGGCTATTTTTTGGTTGTAGCCATCATTGTTGTTTGGCGGGTCTGGGCTGGGGATTCGAACCTGCCACCTTAGGTGTACGTGGCTGGCGCCTTAGCCGGTTGAGCTATAGGCGCTGAGCCTCTCTATTCTCTTCTAAACTACAGTTTTGTGTGTGTATTAAATGCATTGGTCCTGATTTAAATTTAGCATCTGGTAGGAAGATCATTTTGTTTCTTTCATAATTTATTCCATACAGATTTCCATTTATGGGTGCACAGACTCTTAGAATGTTAGAGCTGGCTGGATCTGTACAGGTCAGCTCCTTCAACCTCATTAATTTACATGTAAGGGCACTGAGGAAAAGACCAAGATAAGTGTACTGGGATTATAAATGCAGTAAATATTCCAGAGATGAAACGGGATTATAAATGCAGAAATATTCCAGTTTGCTAATCAAGCTGTTGTTTTGTCTATAAAAACACAGTCGGCAAAATCTGAGATTTTCCCCCTTTCCTCCAGCATCACTGGCATTATACTCTAAGACCTAATCCAGTGTTTTCTCTTCTGTGAAGCTTCCCTGGCTCAGATGAGATGACCTGTCTTAGCCTAAATGGCCATTAGCCTACACAGGGACTTCCTGATATACCAGAATTCCTACTTCAACTTTTCAACCTTTTTCACAAAACAAGTCTGGACATAATCCAGGATTAGAGCAAAAGAGGAGTCAGTGATGAGAAGCTTGATAATGTGTAGATTTAATTCCAAAGTGAACACTAGTCACTCATTCTTTGATACTTATTAAGTACCTATGTGCTGTGTGCTGGGATCACAACAATAAACAAAAGATGTGGTCCCTGTTTGATTCGTCATCTTCATACCACCACATTAGTCACTATCATGTCTCTTTGGGACAACTCCATTTGTCTTCTAACTGGTGTTTTTGCTTACATCCTGGTTCCCTTTGACCCATTCTGCATCCAGCAGCCAGATCTTTTGATCCCATGCTTAAAATCCTTCCTTACCCCTCTCAGCAGTTCCACCTGTGGAACAACACTATGAGGCGCTCTGTGGACCCACTCCTCAGAGAAATGGCCATAACTAGTGAACACTTTATATATACATAAAAAACCCAAATCATTTAAATTCCAGGAAATTGTCCTAAGAGCATATAGCAAATGAAGAAACACTTATTAAAGAAACACACATGTATTAGATCTTGGTATGAACAGCAAGAGTCTTTGGCACAACTCATTCGCTCCCTCCTCCCTTCACATCTCAGCTTGATGACAGAAGCTCCAGTATGGTTAAACATCACAGGAAAATGGAGCTTCTGGCTCGGCGCCTATAGCTCAACCGGCTAAGGCGCCAGCCATGTACACCTAAGGTGGCGGGTTCGAATCCCCAGCCCGGACCTGCCAAACAACAATGACGGCTACAACCAAAAAATAGCCGGGCGTTGTGGTGGGTGCCTGTGGTCCCAGCTACTTGGGAGGTGGAGGCAAGAGATTTGCTTGAGCCCAGGAGTTGGAGGTTGCTGTGAGCTGTGATGCCATGGTACTCTACCCAGGGGGACAGCTTGAGGCTCTGTCTCAAAAAAAAAAAAAAAAGAAAGAAAGAAAGAAAATGGAGCTTCTATCCTATCTACTCCCAGGCAAGAGATATAGTACCACCTTAGATAGGGTAGGACACTAGCATTTCTCATCATTGGCTCTGTAATTGCAGAGGCTAAATTCTTGGCAAGCATGGCTGAGAAGTTAGCAGCTCCCTTCCTTGACCTAGCTTTCATTCATAGGTGTATGCTCTATTCTAACCATGGCAGCCCAATAGTCCTTGCTCCAGCTTGCTTATGGAGTGGAAGTTTCATGCCAGTAGAGGCAAGACAAGACCAGAGAATACCACTCCCATGTTGTACCTTGTTTATAAAGCAGGGTATCAGTCCAAGAGAAGCAGGCTACTGTCTCTGTCCCCACAATCAGATCAGTGAATCAAAGATTTTTGTCCTTGAGAAGAGGAAGTCCACAAGAATAGAGAATTCTAGGCCAAGGAATGCAGATCACTTGAACTCAAGAGTTTGAGACCAGGCTGAGCAAGAGTGAGACCCTATCTCTAAAAATAGCTGATGGGCAGCACCTGTGTCTCAGTGAGTAGGGTGCCGGCCCCATATACTGAGGGTGGCAGGTTCCAACCTGGCCCTGGCCAAACTGCAACAAAAAATAGCCATGTGTTGTGGCAGGTACCTGTAGTCCCAGCTACTTGGGAGACTGAGGCAAGAGAATCACCTAAGCCCAAGACTTGAAGGTTACTGTGAACTGTGATGCCACGGCACTCTACTGAAGGCAACAAAGTGAGACTCTGTCTCTAAAAAATAAATAAATAAATAAAAATAGCTAGGTGTTGTGGCAGGTGCCTGTAGTCCCAGCTATGCGGTACTTGGGAGGTTGAGGTAAGAGTAAGGTGACCAGACGTCCCGCTTTTGGTGGGACAGTCCCGATTTTTAACAAGTTGTCCCGCGTCCCGCAGCCTTTTAAAAATGTCCCGATTTTTGGAAAGAATGCACGACAAGCTAGGGAATGGCAGGAGAATGGAAAGGGAATATACAGTTTTCGGCTGCTGAAAAGGTTAATGTAACTCCATTTGGGAATGAAGAGGTTAATGTAAACTCCCTACTCCCCTCCTGGGCAACTTCGCCCAGGTGGAATCTGTATCAGAAGGATACTAGCTCCCTCCCTTGCTTCTAGACAAGGACAATTAGCTTAGAAGGAGCCAAACTGTCTGGAACAAACAAGTAGCCCCCCACCCCCACCCCCTCCACCACCACCACCACCACCACCCCGCCCCAGGGTCCCTAACCTAACCATAAACAGCTCCGCCAATCGCCCCCCACCCCCCACCCCCCCCCCCCCCCCCCGTCAATGGTGTCCCACTTTGCCAATGTTAAAATCTGGTCACCTTAGGTAAGAGGATCACTTGAGCCCAAGAGTTTGAGGTTGCTGTGAGCTATGATGGCACAACATTCTATTGAGGGCCAACAAAGTGAGACTCTGTCTAAAAAAAGAAAAAGGATAGAGAGTTCTGTAGGTCTTCCTAAAGGAACTACCCTTATTTATGCAGAGTGTGGGAAATTTCAGGTCTAAAACTTATCAAAAACAATGAAGATTTTTGTGGTAAGCAGTTAAGAGGAGATAGTAGCTCTATGGGAGCAAGAATCTAAACTGTAAGACAGCTGATTGACCAGAGAGAACCAGAGAAAGAGATAGGTAAGAAGAACCTTCTTGGGGTCAAACCTCAAAGACTGGGAAACTACCTTGGAGATGAAATTCAATTGGATTGGATTACGGAGCAATTTATGTCCCAGGGCATTGTATTAAATAATAATAATAATGATAATAAAGCAATCAGTTGGCCATTAGTGGGGTCTCACAATAGCAGGCAGTTTAACAGAGAGATATGGGAAAGAGATAAAGAGAGCACTGCTAAAACTACTGTCATCCTATGGTGACTACACATCTTCCAGGCTATGTATGTCCTCTCAGGAGCAACATCTGTCTTCACACTGAGAGAAATAGACTTTATTAAAATAATTAAGGAAAGTCATTAAATAAATAAATGTATGCAAATAATAAAAATAAGCCCTGGACTAGGGTGGAGGGAATCAATGTCCAGAATTGCTCCAATTTATTAACTAAAATGCCCATGTAGGCTCGGCACCTATAGCTCAACAGGCTAAGGTGCCAGCCACGTACACCTAAGGTGGCGGGTTTGAATCCCCAGCCCAGGACCACCAAACAACAATGATGGCTGCAACCAAAAAATAGCTGGGCGTTGTGGCGGGTGCCTGTGGTCCCAGCTACTTGGGAGGCGGAGGCAGGAGACTCGCTCGAGCCCAGGAGTTGGAGGTTGCTGTGAGCTGTAATGTCACGGCACTCTACCCAGGGGGACAGCTTGAGGCTCTGTCTCAAAAAAAAAAAAAATTATAAAATGCCTATGCAACAACATACAAAGAGACAGCAAGCTGTGACCCATAAACAGAAAAATGAAGCAGGCCATAGAAATTGCCTTGAGAAGGCCAACCCAGATGTCAGACTCAATGGACAAAATATTCAAGGAAAGCACTATAAATATGTTCAAAGAACTAAAGAAAATCAGGTTTAATGAAATAAAAGTATAAAGACAACATGTCGTCAAATAGAGAATATCAATAAAGATGTAGAAATTATATAAAAGAGCTAAATGGAAAATTTGAATTCTGGATTTGAAAAGTACAATAACTAAGATTAGACTTTAACTAGGAGGGTTTAACAGTAGATCTGAAGTGACAGTAAAAAGAATCAGAAAACTTGAAGATATATTAATAGAGATTGTATGGCTAAAGAACACAAAGAAAAAATAATGAAGGAAAAATACAGAGGCTCGATCTATAATCCAAAAAGCTTAATGGCCTCCAAATAGGACAAATACAAGGAGATTCACACCCAAACACATCATGTCAGGCTGGCAATTATGTGTTCTGGGATCTTGGTGTGGCACTTGGCCAAAGAATGACCAGATATACTGAAAGTAAGGTAAGCATTAAATGAAGTATATTGGGGGAGAGCAAGATAGCTTTATAGAGCAGATGATGAAGGGGCCCCCTTTCATAATGAGGTTTGGGATATGGTCTGGGGCCTCATTTTTTAGTGCCTGGATTGGGTCCTTCTTGTAGTTCACTATTGAACCACTTAATGGACAGCTAATGACATGATAATTAGCCTTAAGTTACTCTAGGTCACTTTCCAAATCTTATTGTGCTGCCAGGCCCATTTGGCAGGGTGTTCCTTCTTCCAGGTGTGGCAATTCCTCAGGGCAGTATTAAGTTAAGGGTAGGGCAGCACCAAAATGGGGTGCCTGCCCTTCTTCATCTTGCTGGGTGGGGCAATTGCTTGAGGCGTCAGGCAGTGTACCTACCTTTGTCCTTGTGAGAGTCAGAATCCCTCACTATCTACCTAACAATCACAATAAAAATGCTAAAAGAGAAAAAAAAATTTTTTTTTTTTTGAGACAGAGCCTCAAGCTATCCCCCTGGGTAGAGTACCGTGGCATTACAGCTCACAGCAACCTCCAACTCCTGGGCTCTAGCGAGTCTCTTGCCTCTGCCTCCCAAGTAGCTGGGATTACAGGTGCCCGCCACAACCGGCTATTTTTTGGTTGCAGCTGTCATTGTTGTTTGGCGGGTTGGGGCTGGGGATTTGAACTTGCCACCTTAGGTGTACGTGGCTGGTGCCTTAGCAGGTTGAGCTATAGGCACTGAGCCAAAAGAGAAAATTTCAAGGACAAAATTCTGAAAGCAGCAAGAGAAAAAAATTATTATCACATACAAGAATGCCTCATAAGATTAACGGCTGTTTTTCATTTAAACCAATGGATGCTAGTAGGCAATGGAATAAAATATTTGAAGTCCTAAAAGAATCAAAATTGCCAATCAAGAATCTTATTTTGGGTGGTGCCTGTGGTTCTGTGAGTAGGGCGCTGGCCCGATATACTGAGGGTGGTAGGTTTGAACCCAGACCTGGCCAAACTGCAACAAAAAATATCTGGGGGCTCGGTGCCTGTGGCTCAAGTGGCTAAGGTCCAGCCACGTACACCGAAGGTGGTGGGTACGAATCTAGCCCAGGTCCGCCAAACAACAAGGATGGCTGCAACAAAAAAATAGCCAAGTGTTGTGGCGGGTGCCTGTGGTCCCAGCTACTTGGAAGGCTGAGGCAGGAGACTTGCTTGAGCCCAGAAGTGGGAGTTTGCTGTGAGCTGAGATGTCACAGTGCTCTACCCAGGGGGACAGCTTGAGGCTCCTGTCTCAAAAAAAAAAAAAATCTGGGCATTGTGGCAGGTGCCTGTGGTCTCAGCTGCTCCAGAGGCTGAGGTAGGAAATTGCCTAAGCCCAGGAGCTAGAGGTTGCTGTGAGCTATGATGTCACAGCACTCTACTGATAGTGACAAAGCAAGACTCTGTCTCTTTAAAAAAAAAGAATTTTATATATCTTATATTAACAAAAACCTTTCAGTATCTTCTGATTACTTTGGATAAAGTCAAAATTGCTAATCATGGTCTACATAACCTCCCTACCTCTCTGCCTCCTTAAACACATTTCTTCCCTAATGAACTTGGTCACACTGTTATTCTTATAGCCTGTTCTCTCCTGCCAGAGGGCTCTTTGAACATGTTTCCCATTTATCTGTAACACTCCTATCACCTCTTCATCCAGGTGAATCTTACTCTTAGATCTTAGCTCAAACTTTACTTCTTCTTCTGAGATTTCTCATTGCCCAGGAAAGACACGACATTTTGGCACACATCTCTTCTTCAGCTCTTTCTTGAAATTCTACATGAGTTAGTATATTTGATTAATACTTTTATATTGTATATTTTATGAAGACAGGAATTGTGTGTATTTGCTTTAGGCTAATGGACTACCAAAAATCACTGGAAGGTTTTATCAGTGAATGGCATCGTCAGATTAGCATGTTTAAAATATCACTCTAGCTTTTTTTCCTAACTTTTAGAAAATACTGGACAGGCTCAGTGCCTGTGGCTCAAGTGGCTAAGGCACCAACCACATATACCTAAGGTGGTGGGTTTGAATCCAGCCTGGGCCCACCAAACAACAATGATGGCTGCAACCAAAAAATAGCCAGGCACTGTGGCGGGCGCCTGTGGTCCCAGCTACTTGGAAGGCAGAGGCAGGAGACTTGCTTGAGCCTAGGAGTTGGAGGTTGCTGTGAGTTGTGATGCCACAGCACTCTACCCAGGGGGACAGCTTGAAGCTCTGTCTCAAAAAAAAAAAAAAGGAAAATAAATGGTAGATAATATAGCCTGTTTGCCCTGGGAATGATAAAGTTGAGAAGGAAAAGCAATGAATAGAACAGGAAAGATAGGACAGTGTGATTGGGGGATAGGCAGGAAGGGAGAGACACAGGTAGAGGGGTTGGCTTTATGACAGACCATAGTCTTATTTATTGTTTATCCCCAGGTCTTGTATAGAGAACAATCGACAGCAGGGTTCTCAAAAAACACGTATGCTGGCTCGGTGCCCACAGCTCAGTGGTTAGGGCACCAGCCACATGCACTGGGGCTGGAGGGTTCGAACTTAGCCCAGGCCTGCTAAACAATGACAACTGCAAGAACGTACAACAACAAAATAAATAGCCAGGTGTTGTGGTGGGCACCTATAGTCCAGGCTACTCAGAAGGCTGAGGCAACGAATCACTTAAGCCCGAGTATGAGGTTGCTGTGAGCTGTGACACCATAGCTCTCTACCAAGGGCAACATAGTGAAACTTGTCTCAAAAAAAAAAAAAAAAAAAAAAAGTATACTGAAAAACTAATAAAAAAATATATTCCTGAACAAAGGCCCTTCTTTTTTATGCTAAGTTATGAAGAAAGATGTTGACTGCTCCACACACAGTAGATATGGAACACTATTCTTACTGAGAACTGTGAATCACCCAAGGCAAAGACATAGGATTAAGGCATGAGGAGCAGTAAGAAAGAATGAGATTGCAGTATGAACTGATTAGAATTCACATCTCTGGAAGGAGGTATAAAAGAATGAATGGGAGAAATGACTGACTAACATCTTTGACAGACAGAAGAGGAATGACAGAAAAAAAAGGCTCCAGGAAAGATTTTGAGAAATGAGAAGCAGAAATGTCCCCAGATAACTGGATCAATGTACCCCATCATGATCTGAGAGCTATGTAATGCTGGACGATAACCAAGATATGCCACAAAAGGACTCCCCAACTGGTTTGGGATCCAATGGAAGCCCTCTGTCATGGTTATCACCCTTGGGATTGCCACCTGTGCTTTACTCTCCCCTCTCTAGAGCCTGCTGGAAGGTATAGTCCACAGTGACGTCCTTCCACCTAGTCATGTGGAGCATTCTAAAGACACTCAAGCCACCAGAGTCTCTATCCACTGAGGATCTCCAAGGTGAATCATCTCCCCATTCAACCTGGTGAGCTCAAGGATCAGAAAAAAAGAGAAGCAGCTCTCCATGTCAAGACATTCAGGGAGGCTCAGCACCTATAGCTCAATCGGCTAAGGCGCCAGCCACGTACACCTAAGGTAGCGGGTTCGAATCCCAAGCCTGGGCCTGCCAAACAACAATGACAGCTGCAACCAAAAAATAGCCGGGCGTTGTGACAGGCGCCTGTGGTCCCAGCTACTTGGGAGGCGGAGGCAAGAGACTCGCTTGAGCCCAGGAGTTGGAGGTTGCTGTGAGCGGTAATGCCAGGGCACTCTACCCAGGGGGACAGCTTGAGGCTCTGTCTCAAAAAAAAAAAAAAAAAGACATTCAGGGATTCTAACAGAAAAACTCAAAATACAAACCTAACACCTTAAGGACAATTTCATGTTGACTTTTTAAAAACAGTTTAATGGGGCCAGGCATAATGGCTCATACCTGTGAATCCTAGTATTTTAGCAGGCCGAGGCAGGTAGATTGCTTCAGCTCAGGAGACCCTGTCTCTACTAAAAATAGAAAAATTATCCAGCGTTCTGGCAGGCACCTGTAGTCTCAGCTACTCCAGAGGCTGAGGCAAGGGGATCTCTTGAGCCCTAAAGTTTTAAGGCTGCTGTGAGCTATGACACCATGGGACTCTACCCAGGGCAGAGTCCCTTCCAGACTTTTAAGATTATTTTCCCAGGCTTGGCACCTGTGGCTCAAGTGGCTAAGGCGCCAGCCACATACACCTAAGGTGGCGGGTTTGAATCCAGCCCCAGCCCACCAAACAACGACAAGTACAACCAAAAAATAGCTGGGCATTGTGGCAGGCACCTGTAGTCCCAGCTACTTGGGAGACTAAGGCTGGAGACTTGCTTGAGCCCAGGAGTTGGAGGTTGCTGTGAGCTGTGATGCCACAGCACTCTACCCAGGGGGACAGCTTGAGGCTCTGTCTCAAAAAAAAAAAAGATTATTTTCCCAATCTTTTCCAGTTTGTCTGTCTATATAATTGAGCAGCAATTTCTTCTGACTTGCATTTATGAAGTCTTTCCAAAGCATCTGAAGTACTTTTCACAAAATGGTTCTCTTTGAACTCAAATTTCACTGACTTTTGCATATTTAATTAAATTGCATAATTACAATAACAAGTATAATGAACATAAACAGATAAAGGAATAAATGCAACTGACACTTTGTAAGCGCACAATTCAATGCCTAGGAGGCCACATGGTTGGGCTATATCAGACCCAGGGTCCTGCCAAGTTAATAGTCAAGCATTTCAGTGCACCAAGTGGTTAAAGCCAAGATTGGTTAAGAGACTTCTTACTATATAGCAGGTTCAAAGTACTGTAATAAACAGGTTAGTTATTACAAATGTACAAAATGGGCTCGACGCCTGTAGCTCAGGTGGCTAAGGCGCCAGCCACGTAGACTAGAGGGGGTGGGTTCGAATTTAGCCTGGGCCAGCCAAACAACAATGACAACTACAACAAAAAAATAGCCAGCGTTGTGCAGGTTGCTGTGAGCTGTGAAGCCACAGCATTCTACCCAGGGCAACAGATTAAGGCTGTCTCAAAAAAAAAAAAAAAAAAAGAAAGTCCAAAATGTAAAGATTTTAATTTATCAAATGTCAGTAACAATTAGTAGAACATCTAAATGGGGGATTTTCAGTAGGAAAAGAAGCCAGGGGTATAGAGGAAAAGTAACTCACTTTTGTTGTGTTACTAGATCTCTGTTTTTCCATTAATCCCACTCGTGATTCTTTATTTTATTTTATTTTATTTTTTGAGACACAGCCTCAGTATGTCGCCCTTGGTAGAGTGCTGTAGCATCACAGCTCACAGCAACCTCAAACTCTTGGGCTTAAGTGATTCTCTGGCCTCAGCCTCCCAAGTAGCTGGGACTGTAGGCATGCACCACAACACCTGGCTATTTTTTTGTTATAGTTGTCAATTGTTTTTTAGCAGGCCAGGGCTGGGTTTGAACCCACCAGCTCTGGTGTATGTGGCTGGCACCCTAGCCGCTGAGTTACAGGCACCAAGCCTCTTCCACTAGTGATTCTAAGTTCCCTGAACATCTGTTTCCTCTGTGACTGTTATCACAGAACCTAGCACTCAGTGAGTGCTCAATAAAATTGCTAACTATGTTCACACATCCGAATCTGGATCAGAATTTCAGCTACTCTCACTGCAGGTCTATAAATAAAGTTTTCTGAGGCTGAAAAAACAGAATGCTAGAGGGTTTGACTCATACTCTATTATCTTCTAACATTGTCATGTGCCACATAATGACATTCTAGTTAATGACATACCACATATAAACAGTGGTCCAATAAGATTATAACGGAACTGAAAAATTCCTACCCGTTACAGATGTAGTAACTTCGTCATAGATGTAGCAGTGCAACACATTACTCATGTGTTTGTGGTGAATACACAAACCTATTGCACTGCCAGTCGTATAAAAGTATACCAAATACAATTACGAACAGTACACAAATACTCCATAATAAACAATTATGTCACTGGTTTATGAATTCACTATACTGTACTTTTTTTTTTTTGAGACCGAGTCTCACTGTGTCACCCTTTGTAGAGTACCGTGACATCACAGCTCACAGCTGACACCTCAAACTCCGGGGCTCAAATTAAGCGATTCTCTTGCCTCAGCCTCCCAAGTAGCTGGGACTACAGGCACCCGCCACAACACCCAGCTATGTTTTTGTTGCAGTTGTTTAGTTGTTGTTTAGCTGGCCCAGGCCGAGTTTGAACCCGCCACCCTCCGTGTATATGGCTGGCAACATAACCACTGCGCTATGGACACCAAGCCACTATACTGTACTTTTTATTATTATTTTAGAGAGTACTCCTTTACTTATTAAAAAAAAAAAAGATTAACTACATGTAAAATAGCCCTTCAAGAGATATTCAAGAAGTCACTGTCAGCATAGAAAACAACAGCTCAGATGGCTCACACCTGTAATCTCAACACTCTGGGAGGCTGAGGTGGGTAGATTGCCAGAGCCTACAGATTCAAGACCAGCCTGAGCCAGAGCGAGACCCTGTCTCTAAAAATAGCCAGGCATTATGGCGGGCACATGTAGTCCCAGCTACTTGGGAGGCAGAGGCAAGAGAATTGCTTGAGCCCAAGAGTGTGAGGCTGCTATGAGCTAAGATACCACAGGACTCTACCAAGGGTGACAAAGTAAGGTTCTGTCTCAAAAAAAAAAAGAAGGACAGTATCTGTAGCTCAGTGGGTAGGGCACCAGCCACATACACCGAGGTTGGCGGGTTCAAACCCAGCCTAGGTCAGCTAAATAGCTAGGCATTGTGGCAGGTACCTATAGTCCCAGTTACTTAGGAGGCTGAGGCAAGAGAATCGCTTAAGCCCGAGAGTTTGAGGTTGCTGTGAGCTGTGATGCCACAGCACTCTACCCAGGGCAACAGCTTAAGACTGTCTCGAAAAATAAAAATAAAAAAAGGCTCAACACCCATCGCACAGTGGTTACAGCACCAGCCACACACACTGAGGTTGGAGGGTTCGAATCCAGCTCAGGCCAGCTAAACAACAATGACAACTATAACCAAAAAATATAGCAAGCTGTTGCAGCGGACACCTGTAGTCCCAGCTACTTGGGAGGCTGAGGTAAGAGAATCGTTTAAGCCCAAGAATTGGAGGTTCCTGTGAGCTGTGAGCTATGATGCCACAGCACTCTACTGAGGGCAACATAATGAGACTCTGTCTCAAAAAAAAAGAAAGAAAGAAAAAAAGAAAAGAACAGCTCATATGTTATTCTCCTGAACACCTTCCAGTAGAAGTTATGGATATAGAAAACAGTGGTATTGATGATCCTCACCCTGTGTAGGCCTAGGCTACTGTGTTTTTTTTTTTACCCCTTTACTCTTTGTTATTTCATCATTTTCTAAGCTTTACAGCTCAAAGCAAATTATGCTCTAATGTGTATTTGTGCCTCTGTTTTTAACAATAAAGTTTAAAAAGAAAAAAGAATTATTAAAATAAAAAAAGCTTATAGAGGCTCAGTGCCTGTGGCTCAAGCGGCTAAGGCACCAGCCAAATACACCTAAGGTGGCGGGTTCGAATCCCCCGCCTGGGCCCGCCAAACAACGATGGCTGCAACCAAAAAATGGCCAGGCCTTGTGGCGGGCGCCTGTAGTCCCAGCTACTTGGGAGGCTGAGGCAGGAAACTCGCTTGAGCCCAGGAGTTGGAGGTTGCTGTGAGCTGTGATGCCATGGCACCTCTACCCAGGGGGATATCTTGAGGCTCCGTCTCAAAAAAAAAGGCTTATAGAGAGCAGCACCTGTGGCATAGTGGGTAGGGCGCCAGCCCCATTACCGAGGGTGACAGGTTTGAACCAGCCCAGGCCAAACTGCAACAACAAAAAAATAGCCAGATGTTATGGCAGTTGCCTGTAGTCCCAGCTACTCAGGAGGCTGAGGCAAGAAAATCACCTAAGCCCAGGAGTTGGAGGTTGCTATGAGCTGTGATGCCATTGCACTCTACTGAGGGCAATAAAGTGCTGTCTCTAAAAAAAAAAAAAAAAGCTTATAGAATAAGTATATAAAGAATGGTAAATCAGTGGCCAGGCACAGTGGCTCACACCTATAATCCTAGCACTTGGGAGGCCGAGGTGGGTGGACTGCCTGAGCTCATGGGTTCAAGACCAGCCTGAGCTGTAGTCCCAGCTAATTGGGAGGCTGAGACAAGTGGATCACTTGAACCAAACAGTTTGAGGTTGCCGTGAGCTAAAACACCATGGCACTCTACCAAGGGTGACCAAGACTCAGTCTCCAAAAAATAAATAAATAAATTTTTAAAAAAGAAAGACAGAGTCCCCCCCCCCCCTCTGTTGTCTGGGCTGGAGTGCTTACTGCAGTCTTGAATTCCTGAGCTGGAGTGATCCTCCCAGCTCAGCTTCCTGAAGTGCTAGGACTCAGGTGTGAGCCACTATGCCTGTCCATACACATTTCTTTAAGAAATTGAAATAGGGCTGGGCATGGTGGCTCATATCTGTAATCCTAGCCCTCTGGGAGGCCAAGGCGAGTGGACTACTTGAGCTCACAAGTTCAAGACCAGCCTGAACAAAAATAGAGAACGCTGTCTCTACTACTAAAAACAGAAAAAGTGAGGCAAGAAGATCACCTGTGCCCAAGAGTTGGAAGTTGCTATGAGCTATGACACCACAGCACTCTATCCAGGGCAACAGCTTGAGTCTCTGTCTCAAAAAAAAAAAAAAAAAAAGATGTCTCAGTGCCTGTAGCACGGTGGTTACAGCACCAGCCACATACACCAAGACTGGCAGGTTCGAACCCAGCCTGGGCCAGCTAAACGATGACAACTGCAACAAAAAATGGCCAAGCATTGTGGCAGGCACCTATAGTCCCAGCTACTTGGGAGGCTGAGGCAAGAGAATCCCTCGAACCCAGGAGTTTGAGGTTGTTGTGAGCTGTGACACGACAGCAAGGCACTCTACCAAGAATGACATAGTGAGACTGTGTCTCAAAAAAAAAAAAAGAAAGAAAGAAAGGAAAGAAAATGAAATAGGAGAAAATTGAATGTCAATGAATTTACTATAAAGGGAGACATTAAAGTAGTGATTGATACATAGAAAACTAACCAAATCATAAAAAACATTAATTCTAGAGAAGACAAAATATTATTCAGGAAAAGAAAATTAATCATAGTTTACTTTGGATCAGCCCTGAACTGCCTTCATAATAATGAAAACACTGAATACTGATATGACTAAAATGAACTATTTTGAGAATACGGCAGGGAAGGAGGGAAAATCTACGTACTACGGTATGTTGAAAGAAAGCCGATTTGTCCCTAAAACTGATAGTGCCAGCTCAGCACCGATAGCTCAGTGGTTAGGGTGCTGGCCACATGTACAGGAGCTGGGAGGTTTGAACCCAGCCTGGGCCTGCTTAAAAACAAACAACAATGACAACTACAACAAAATAAACAAATAGGCTCGGTGCCTGTGACTCAAGTGGCTAAGGTGCCAGCCACCTACACCTCAGGTAGTGGATTCGGATCCAGCCTGGGCCCACCAAACAATGATGGCTGCAACCAAAAAACTAGCCGGGCACTGTGGCAGGCGCCTGTAGTCCCAGCTACTTGGGAGGCAGAGGCAAGAGAATTGCTTGAGCCCAGGAGTTAGAGGTTGCTGTGAGCTGTGATGTCACAGCACTCTACCCAGCGTGACAGCTTGAGGTTCTGTCTCAATATAAATAAATAAAAATAAACAAACAAACAAAAAATATCCGTGCATTGTGGGAAGCACCTACAGTCCCAGCTACATGGGAGGCTAAGGCAAGAGAATCACTTAAGCCCAAGAGTTTAAGGTTGTTATGAACTGTGATGCCATGGCACTCTACCGAGGGTGACATAGTAAGATTTGGTCTCAAAAAAACAAACAAAAACAAAAAAGAGTTCCTCGCTTGTAGCTCAGTGGCTAGGGCACCAACCACATATACCAAAATTAACAGGTTTGAATCCAGCCTGGCCTGCCAAACAACAATGGCAACTACAACTAAAAAATAGCTGGGCGTTGTGGCAAGCACCTGTAGTCCCAGCTACTTGGGAGGCTGAGGCAAGAGAATCGCTTGAGCCCAAGAGTTTAAAGTTGCTGTAAGCTGTGATGCCATAAACTCTGTCTCAAAAAAAAAAAAAAAAGTAAAATTGGGTCAACTATCCTATTAGGTTTAAATTTTACATTTCCAGGATGTGTGGCAGCTAATACTTTCAGTCTCTGGGATGCCTACTGAGGACATAAAAGTTCTCCTGGAACCAACAAGTTACTTCCCTTCCAACACAATTATAAATCTGAAAGCTGAATAGCACCCTAGAGATTATTTTGTGGTCCACAATCCCTCCCAATTAAGGGATCCCATCTAAAACTACTCAACATTTTGGGCAGGAAGGTATGTTAATCTTTAAGTCCCACATGAGAATGCTGCACCCATAGTAGGCTCTTTACTACATACTTGTTTAATGAAATCTAAAATGGGCCCATTTCATTAATTTTCTTGTTCTTTCCAGGCTTTAGTTGTAACACTCACTGAATCTATAATTGAAGACTTGCATGCTTCTTTGTTCATTAACCAATGGGCAAAAAGAAATTCAGTAAGAGAAACTCCATGATAAATCAAATGTTTGAATCCATTAAAGTAATTTCTTTTAATAGGTTAAAAACTCCCTCGGTGCCTGTAACTCAAGCAGCTAGGGTGCCAGCCACATATACCAGAGCTGACAGGTTCAAATACAGCCAGAGCCTGCCAAACAACAATGACAACTACAACCAAAAAATAGCCAGGCATTGTAGTGGGCGCCTGTAGTCCCAGCTACTTGGGAGGCTGAGGCATGAGGATTGCTTTAAGCCCAAGAATTGGAGGTTGCTGTGAGCTACCCCACCATGGCACTCTGCTGAAGGCAACATAGTGAGACTGTTTCAAAAAAAAAAAAAAGGGTGGCACATGTGGCTCAGTGAGTAGGGCACTGGCCCCATATACCGAGGGTGGTGGGTTCAAACCAGCCCCAGCCAAACTGCAATTAAAAAATAGCCAGAGGTTGTGGTTGGCACCTATAGTCCCAGCTACTTGGGAGGCTGAGGCAAGAGAATCGCCTAAGCCCAAGAGCTGGAGGTTGCTGTGAGCTGTAATGCAATGGCACTCTACCAAGGGTGACAAAGTGAGACTGTGTCTCAAAAAAAAAAAAAAAACAACTGTAGTTCCTAAAAGAGAAGTCCTATGCCAAGTCTGACTTGCAAGAGGCAGCAGGGTAACCTAAACACACAAGTAAGCATACAACAACATAAATGCTGTTAAGGTCAATACTTTAAGGAAAATGAAAATCAAGTCTTTGTTAGTTTGCTTATGATCTATAAAGGATTTCCAATTTATCCAGTACTCACATGTTTTCAATTTCTAGTATGATTTTTTAGAACAAATAGTCTTGCATCATTTATACCTTTCTACTTACAACTGGGATGCTCACAGGCTTAATCATAGTAATGTAGTAAGACTTGTTATTATTCTAATTATTTTCCCTCCAGTTAAAAGCCTGTGATCCCATCTGATTTCCCATAATATGAAATGATAACAAGAACAAAGCCTCTGGAGTGGTAACCACCAATAATTCTATTTTACTCAAGTATGTATTCCAAAACAGTGCATATTTACAACATGGTCCTGCTTGGTATTCCTATTACAATGCATCTGTTGCAGGGACTTTTATAATACATGCTAGAACATAAAGTATACATTTCCAAATCGCCTTTCCTGTTTTGCTGAAAGGGAGCACACTCTTAATCCTTCAACAGCACAATTAAAGCTTCCCTAACTAATTTTCTTTGGGCAATAATTTAAATTCCCACTTCCTCCTAAATATCTCTGGACAGCAACTTCTGGCAATCCATCTGTCTCTTTCATCACAGCTTCTTTTCGTAACTAACGGGTCAAGTTCCTTTCCTCCATTTCAACACGATGCACACACAGTACTGTAGCCCTGCCACCATAGCCCACTGCTGAATGCCGGAATATAACATATTGAATTTCACTGTCCTTCATTGTTTCCAGTTTAACTGCCATTTTACCACCAGGCACACAAGAGAAATGTGTTCCCACAGGCATCTTATGAATTTGCAAAGCAGCTATTCTTTGTGGATTTACAAAACATGTGCCTTCTCTGAATTCCCTTCATTACCACAGAAACGGCTTTCAGAAGCTGAGATTTTTTTTAACTACCCCAAGCAAAAATAACCAAATTAATTCTAAAAACATTTCCTCAGAAAATTTAATACTAAGGGTCTTCTCATACAGCAATGAAGAAACATCAGGGCAAAGATTTTAAATACTGCTCTTGGTCTTCCCAATTAAAATGAAAAATTTTCAATCCACAAAGATTATTTCATCAAATAACCTTTCTTCTCAGGCTATGCAACAAGGACTACCCAACCCACTGTAAAATAACCAGCTGGCCGTGGCTTGTGCACAACGTCCTAAATCTTCCTAAGACACCCTTCCCCCTAACTTTGGGTTCACAGACACACATAAGCCCTCAGCAAACCCCACACCTGGACAATGAAGTGGACTATTTGTCTGCCACAAAGGCCCGCCCGCGTCTCGTGCACGGCGGCCTCTGCACACATGTGCTGGGCTGACAAGTGCGGAGCTGCCCTTCCGAGATCAAAGCTGGAGGCTCGGACTGAAAACCACGTTCTTCCCAACCACTGCCTTCTACCCGCAGCCACTCGTCTCGGTGACAGACGGTCGAACCAAAGCGCCAGGTCGAAGCTAGCAACCCCCTCTGAGGGCGCGTCATATATGGCCACGCTCAGCCCCACTCTCCCTCCGCCTCATCGTCCTTTTTCCTTTCCCTTCTTTCTTGCCTCAATAAATCCCGTCAATACTTCATTCCGCCCAAGCCTAGCCGCCCGGGAACACCCTCCTCCGGCAGCCGCGCCCCCGGCGCCTCAACTCGCAGCGGCAAGCGACCCCCACGACCCTCGGCCAGACCAATCCCACGGCTCACCTCCTCCTCGCTCTCGCTTCGAAAACACAGGCATGCGGCCCGCTTCTTATAGCCGTCGCCGTCGTAGGTGCGGGTCTGGTTCGACTTGAGCTTCATCATCCTCCGAGCCCGGGTGGGGGTGCGGTGTGGGTCGCGAGAGTCGAGGGGTGGGGAGCCTGCTCCGGTCGATCGCGCGCGCGCGCGCGCGCCCCCGTCTCAGCCAAGAGAAGGGAGGATCGCTTTTCCGCTACACGGCTCTGCCGCTGGCCCGTCGCGGTCGCCTCATTGCCCCTGACCCAGGTCCCGCGCCGTCGCCGCCGCCGCTGTCACAGCTGCCACAGCCGCTGCCGCCACGGCCGCCGCCCCCTCTGCTACCGCCAGCCCAGACGACGACCGCGCCGCCATCTTGGGCGCGCTGCGTCAGCGGCGTAAGGCCGCGCCGGCTTGCGGAACGGCTGCGCGCTCGGAGCGCAGGCCGCTTTGGAGAATCGCGCCCTCCCAGTCCGCGCGGCGTAAACGAGCGTCTAGAATTAGAGCGCTGAGCTACTGCAGGCGGCTGCTACGTCGGCAGCGTAGGCGTGGGATGCTGGGGCGCGCGCGGAGGAAGCCTGGGGAAATCCGGTGTTTGCGCTGGATCGCCTAGCGGTCGGCATCGCGGGTCAGCCGAGGGGGAAGCGGGAAGTTGCCCAAGGTGACACCGCGTATTCGCGGACTGGGATGAGCCAAGGTCATGCTACTCGCCCCCTGGCACTGCTGGTCTGTTTGGGAGAGGATGAAGGGGGAGGTCTGGAGAAGATAATAAGATGCAGTTAAACGCAATGGAGAGTGCAACCTGAGACGAGTAGCAATTGCAACTGCAGAGAAACGTGGCGTGGGGGCCCAGAGATCGGCGGCGGGGGGAGCGTCGTGCACGTTTTGTGAACAGCTTGAAGCTCTGGAAGTTGTGGGCATGTCGTCCATTAGAACAAACACTTACCCTGCAATCCTTTATTGGTGCAAAAAGAAAATGCTTCTCTTAAGGTAAATGAAAGGGCCAGTAAAGAAGGTGTGTGAGTGTGCACACATAATGTAAATCATAAAACATTTATGACGATAAACGAGGAGTATATATTGTGGATGTCCGCTTCTCCAGGAAAAGATACACAAGACACTCTCAAGAAAAGAAAAATGGGGTGGCGCCTGTGTCTCACTGAGTAAGGCGCCAGCCCCATATACCGAGGGTGGTGGGTTTAAAACCGGCCCGGCCAAACTGCAATAAAAAATAGTCGGACATTGTGGCGGGCGCCTGTAGTCCCAGCTACTGGGGAGGCTGAGGCAAGAGAATCGCCTAAGCTCAAGAGCTGGAGGTTGCTGTAAGCTTTGACGCCACGGCACTCTAAGGAGGTCGACAAATTGAGACTCTCTTTTTAAAAAAGGAGGCTCCTGGCTTGGCGCCTGTAGCTCAACCGGCTAAGGCGCCAGCCACGTACACCTAAGGTGGCGGGTTCGAATCCCCAGCCCGGACCCGCCAAACAACAATGAAGGCTGCAACCAAAAAATAGCCAGGCGTTGTGGCGGGCGCCTGTGGTCCCAGCTACTTGGGAGGCGGAGGCAGGAGACTCGCTTGAGCCCAGGAGTTGGAGGTTGCTGTGAGCTGTAATGCCACGACACTCTACCCAGGGGGGACAGCTTGAGGCTCTGTCTCAAAAAAAAAAAAAAAAAAAGGAGGCTCCGCGCCTGTGGCTAAAGCAGCTAAGGCGCCAGCTACATACACCTAAGCTGGTGAGTTGGAATCCAGCCCGGGCCCACCAAACAACAATGACAGCTGCAACCAAAAAAAAAAAAAAAAAAAAAAATAGCCCGACGTTGTGTCGGGCACCTGTGGTCCCAGCAACTTGGGAGGCGGAGGCAAGAGACTCGCTTGAGCCCAGGAGTTGGAGGTTGCTGTGAGCTGTAATGCACTCTACCCAGGGGGACAGCTTGAGGCTCTGTCTCAAAAAAAAAAAAGAAATATACTTCTTGGCTCGGCGCAT
>CAUYTI010012175.1:0-14429 GCA_963575145.1 Galago senegalensis
GCGCCCGCCACAACGCCCGGCTATTTTTTGGTTGCAGCCGTCATTGTTGTTTGGCAGGTCCGGGCTGGGGATTCGAACCCGCCACCTTAGGTGTACGTGGCTGGCGCCTTAGCCGGTTGAGCTATAGGCGCCGAGCCTAAAAAAGGTGATTGTTAAAGTAATCTTCTAGGCCTTCATGACCAGATTTTGTTAAGCCAGATTTTCATGCCTTCTTCATTCATCCATCCCTTTTCAGGCATGTGGACAATAACTCTACTTGGAATCTTTACTTTTTTTTTTTGAGACAGAGCCTCAAGCTGTTGCCCTGGGTAGAGTGTTGTGGTATCACAGCTCACAGCAACCTCCAACTTCTGGGCTCAAGCGAGTGTCCTGCCTCAGCCTCCCAAGTAGCTGGGACCACAGGAGCCCGCCACAACGCCTGGCTTTCTTTTGGTTGCAGCTGTCATTGTTGTTTGGCAGGCCTGGGCTGGATTCAAACCCGCCACCTTAGGTGTATGTGGCTGGTGCCTTAGCCACTTGAGCCACATGTGCCAAGCCTGGAATCTTTTCTTTAGGAAAGATTCTTTAAAGATGATCATAGGTAGTAGCCCTGTCCCATCTACATAACAGACTAGAACAGCAGTGAAATGTGTTTTCTTATGTCCATTAGTTTTAACAGCCATGGTCTTTGCTCCTTTGATGTCCACAGTTCTGTTGGATGGCATACCAAGTGTGAGTGGAACCTCATCCACACTGGTGATTAGAACAGCTCCAAGTTCTAAGTCTTTCAAAGATTGGTAACATAAGAATGAAATTCTAAAACTTGATTCTCATGGGCTTCTGGGAGTTTGGGGGCAAGTTTTGTTCATGTCTTTTTTTTTTTTATTCCTTTGGTAGAGTGCCATGGTGTCACAGCTCACAGCAACCTCCAACTTCTGGGCTTAAGCAATTCTCTTGCCTCAGCCTCCCCAGTAGCTGGGACTACAGGTGCCCACCACGACACCCGGCTATTTTTTCTTGCAGTTTGGCTGGGGTTGGGTTTGAACCCGCCACCCTCGGTATATGGGGCCGGTGCCCTATTCACTGAGCCACAGGCACCACCCTTGTTCATGTCTTCATGCTCAACCTTCTCTCTTCATAAAGTTAAAGCACATTTAGGTGTCCCTGAGAAATCATTAATATTTTTTTCTCATGCAATCTGTTTACTCTTTTCTTGTTATCATCTTGGTCAAAACAGAGATCCCAGTTTGACACTGCTCCAGAATCCAGGTCTTCACCTCCCGCTCCATCTCTGGCCACTTTGGAGGTTCCCCTCACTCTGCCTTCTCCTGTCTTGGCATCTGAAGAAGCTTTTCTTCCTGTTGCCTCCACAATCTGACGACTCTCTCCATGGGAGGAGGTCGTCTCCTGGCAGTTCTGTTGCCATGCTCTTTAGTGTAGTTTATAACTGTTAGATTAAAGCACCAGCCACGTACACCTAGGGTGGCGGGTTCGAATCCAGCCCAGCCTGCCAAACAACAATGATGGCTGCAACCAAAAGGTGGCCAGGCATTGTGGCAGGCGCCTGTGGTCCCAGCTACTTGGGAGGCAGAGGCAGGAGACTCGTTTGAGCCCAGGAGTTGGAGGTTGCTGTGAGCTGTGATGCCACGGCACTCTACCCAGGGGGACAGCTTGAGGCTCCTATCTAAAAAAAAAAAAAAAAAAAAAAAAGATTAAAGCTTGCAGTGTACAAAAACCATTTTGAGATTTTCCAAAGGGTTTTCCAATAATTTTTTGTAAAAATACCAGCTAGATTGCTAGGTCCCACCTAAATTATTCAAAAATAAATACATTGCTCTTCTTTGGCTGAAAATGCTTTCATTGCAAGTTTATTGTAAGTTCAACAAAACTGATCACCATGTCCCAGGGTATTATTTTGCATGCAGATATCATCGTTGCTTTCTAGAGTTACACTTTTAACACATAAGCATAAATAAAAGAATTAAAAACATTTACGTAGCTACAGAATTAGTACTACCCATGTATAATGCATACCCTTATTTTTTCCTCAGAAATTTGGGCAAAAAACTGTGCTTTATACATGGAAAAATATGGCAATGATACAGGGAGATGTTCACCCAAAAAATAAGAGAATAAAGCAGGTTACAAAACTACATACACTGCAAGGATGTTCACGATATGTGGCAGAGATGCCAGTTGTTCCCTAGTATCTGTTCTCTTACCATAGAAACAGAACCCTGACACAGATAAAGATCCTACTTCCTAATGGCTATGGGACTAAGTTCTGGCTAGTGGGATGTGGCAGAAGGGGTGTGTGTGAATTCCAGGAACTGTTTGTCTTAGTCCATTCCTGCAGCTATAGCAAAATCACTGTAGACTGGGTAATTTATAAATAGTAGCAATTTACTGCTCACAGTTCTAGAGGCCGGGAAGTCCAAAATCAAGGCACTGGCAGATTCAGTGACTGGTGCAGGCTTGTCTTTTTCCAAGACAGCATCCTCACGTGGCGAGAAGAACAAGCAGCCCCTAGAACCTCCTTGATAAGGGCACTAATCTCATTTGTCAGCTCACGACCTAATCACCCCCTAAAGGTTGAGTTGGCAATTAAGCTTCAACATATGAACTTGGGGAGGATATATTCAGACCCTTGGAGAGAGGAGCTGCTCTCTTCTGTGCTTCCTCCTTCAGCTTTCTGGAATGTGGACATGAGCAGCCGTCCTGGGGCACGGAGTGGAAGCCACATGCTGAGGATGGAGCACACCAGGTTAGGAGGTGTCTGGTCCCTGATGGTCATGGAGCTGCTGCGGCAGCCTGGACTGCTTATAGCTGGAAATCATTTACTAGAGAGAGAAATTAACATGTCTAAGCTACTGTTACTTTGGGTTTTCTGTCATTTGTAGCTGATACAATCCTAATTAATATAAGACATATTGCTAAGTAAACAAAAAATGCAAGTTAAAAATAGTATGAACTCTTTGATTCCGATTTTATTTTAAAATGTGTATTTACATATACAAGGTGCCCATAAAGTCAATGTGCAATTTATTGTGTTAAACTATTGAAAATTGCATATGTACTTTCTGTCCACCCTATATTCTTATATCTATATAAAAAAGAAGACAGGGTGGCTCCTGTGCCTCAGTGACTCGGGCACTGGCCCCATATACTGAGGGTGGCAGGTTCAAACTTGGCCTCGGCCAAACTGCAATAACAACAACAACAAAAAAGAAAAAAATGTTAAAAACTAAAATGTTAGGAAAGGTTATTTCAGGGTGGTAGGCTACAAGAATTTTACATGTTATTTTGTTTGCTTATCAGTATTTTCTAATTTTTCTGTCCTAAAAGTGCATTACTTTTAAAATAAAAACAATATTAAATATATGTTTGTTGATATTATTAAATTGAGATTGGGTCTTGCTATGTTGTCTAGGCTGGTCTCAAACTCCTGGGCTCAAGCAATCCTCCTGGTATAGCCTCCTAAGTAGCTGGGACTACAGGCGTGCACCAGCCAGCTAAGAAAAAATAAAAGGTAGACATGGTATGACTCTAAGATCCATATGGATTATAATAAAAAAAAAAAACAACCCTTACTCATGATTACATGGAAAAAAGAGTGAAAAGAAGTGTGCTTGGCTCCACGCCTGTGGCTCAAGTGGCTAAGGTGCCAGCCACATACACCTAAGGTGGCCGGTTAGAATATAGCCCGGGCCAGCCAAAACAGCAATGACGGCTGCAACCAAAAAATAGCCAGGCGTTGTGGCGGGCGCCTGTGGTCCCAGCTACTTGGGAGGCTGAGGCAGAAGACTCACTTGAGTCCAGGAGTTGGAGATTGCTGTGAGTTGTGATGCCAAGGCACTCTACCCAGGGGGGCAGCTTGAGGCTCTGTCTCAAAAAAAAAAAAAAAGAGCTACTACAGCATTGTTTAAATAATAAAGCTTAAAACACATTTATAATTATAATTGTGGTTCTTTAATTTGATTGCCCCTCAGCAGAGTGTCACTTCAAAAATCTGTAGAGAACCAATGGCACCCTCTTACGTGGGTGAAGCAATGATTTCCCAATTTCTAGAATACTAGATCTTTCTTTGGTGCTAGTTTTTGTATTTTACCAAGTGTGGGGAACACAGCATTCATTTAGCTATCATCAAATAAGGTCACATTCAAGACACTTCAACTAGATATACCTAAAAATGTACATTATTTTGTAAAATATGTACTTAATATATATATATTACTTTTAATATGCACTGAATATATACTTTTTTTACATTATTAAGTACTATGTAGTGAAAACTACTTGCTAATTTTAAAGTTAACCATTTAGTGACTTGGTTCTGTTTGCTTCTTGCTGGAAAGCATTTGGATATTCAGGTGCAGCTTGGAGGTCTGCAGTTTCAGATGATTTTCTAGATGGGTATCAGTCTTTTACCATCTTACAGGTGTCTGGATTTGGGTTAGGCAGGAGAATGCAGATTCACAGCCGTAAGTGGTTGAAAAACAAGAAAGCGTTTCTCCATCATGTTGCCAAAGGCGTGTGTGTTCTGCTGCATTTTCCTGTATTTCAAGTGATCTTTCTTAGCATTAAATGACTTGATAGTGGCACCTATGAGGAGCTCCATCAATTCCACCTGTAGTTCTTTAGGTACTTTGGTGCTATCAACCAGGAGAGGCTGAAATATTAATTTGAGTGTGATGTCATGATTCTCAAAGACAATGACATGAAGGATCATTGTATTCTCCAATTAATGGTCGGTAACAGCTGCACATTCTCCAAACATTTCACATATATCACCCTGCTCATCAATAAGCTTTGCTAACTAGGGGAAATGTTCATCTGGAATTTCCTTTTGAAGAGGAAAGGGTTTTGAAAAAAGATAGCTTTTCTGAAATGGTTGGATGTTTTACCACATTATCATATATAAACTTAGTTTTACCTTCTAATGAAATAGTCAAGTTGTTTTGACATGGTATCACACAGAAACGCTGCATTCCCATAGAAATCTACTTTTAAGAATTCACATTGTTTATTCTGTTCTTCATAAAATTTAACTGTCTGTTCTTGCAGAGATAAACTTTTGGCTAACACCTGTCCCTGCAATAGCCAGTGCACTTCAGAATGATACTGAATACCTCATCCTTGAACTTTTTAACATGTCATAAAACCAGTGATGCCATGTTGCATTTGCCGAGTTGTGAGTTAATAAAATTTACAACTTTTTGCAAACATCACTTAATATAGTCGCTTTAGCACAGAGATTTCGCTGATGCAAGAAACAATGAAAGGAAATGAGAGCATCTGGATCTATTAATATTTTTCCTTATCTGCAAAACGAACCCCTCGTGTTTTCCTGTCACGGAAGGTGCACCATCTGTACATACCACATTCAGTCCAACCTCATGACATTTATCTTGAAAGTTGTTGAAGACGTCTACTCCCTGTGTTGTATTCATAAGAGTGCCCAAAGTGAGTAACTCTTTGTAGCAGGAAAAAAATCTTCTGTGATGATCTGAATAAAGTATAAAACCTATAGATTCATCCAAAGTGATTGAATAATACGTATTTTCCTTCTGAAGTACTGCATGAAGTTGTTCTGTTAAGTTGAAGGCTAATGCATGCTCCCGATCAGTTACGGTTCTTTAAAGAGGCAGCTGCTTCTCCTCTGAGACGTTATCAGGGTCTAAGCACGACTCTGATAGTGCTTTCTGTCACAATTTCTAGGATGTATCACTGAATAGTTTCTCTTTTCCCTTCGAGCATATCAGCTACTTTATAAGTTGCTTCAGTGGCATGATTTCCAGGTCTTACTGCTACTTCATAGAACTGTCCTTACTTTTGCTTTTCATCTTTTTATTTCTGCCATATAACCTTTAGTGCTTCTCCCTCCAACTCTTGGGCTCAAGCGATCCTCATGCCTCAGTTTTTCTGTTTTTAGTAGAGATGGGTCTTGCTTTTGCTTAGGCTGGTCTCAAACTCATGAGCTCAAGCAATCCACTCATCTCAGCCTCCCAGAGTGCTAGGACCACAGGCATGAGCCACCAGCCTCCCTCTAATTTAAAATACTTGTGATTAGAATGCTTATGACCCCTGAATTTCTTTAATGCTGATATTGCAGTATCACAAAGCAAGCAAGCAAATCATCTTACTTTTAGCAGAAACAAGATAAATGTAATTCTCAATGCTTGTTAGAAAATCAGTTTTCTTCCTTCAGTGTTCTCTTGGTCTTCTTTGCAGACAGAATAAAAAAATACAACTGAGCTATGAAACTATTCACAAATTTCACTTCAACTGTGCAAAGGCTGGTAACAGACTGGAGTTCCTGACCCCCATGAACTCTCACCCACCAGCCTTGTGCAGGAGTGCACAAGGAAGAGAAGTTAGAGCTAAATCCTGAGCACAGCAGCCAAGTTAGCCATTATAGTTTAGTAACGTGCTAACTGTGTTGGTGAATCTGTGAGGATTATTTTATTGAAACGTACTTTATGCTTTTGTATTTTAAATATGTTCACTTAAAAAAATAAAATAAAAATACAAGAGATTAATAAAAATGTATCAATATTGGCGGTGCCTGTAGCTCAGTGAGTAGGGCACTGGCCACATATGTTGGCGCAGGCGGGTTCAAGCTCGGCCTGGGCCTGCTGAACAAGAGTGACAACTGCAACCAAAAAATAGACAGGCGTTGTGGGAGGTGCCTGTAGTCCCAGCTACCTGGGAGGGTGAGGCAAGAAAATCACTTAAGCCCAAGAGTTTCAGGTTGCTGTGAGCTATGATGCCATAACACTCTACTGAGGGCAACGTAATGAGACTCTGCCTCAAAAAAAAAAAAAAAAAGGTATCAATACAAAAAAAGAATTTGTTCTGTAAAATTTGCATTCAGTCAAAAGGCCACAGTTAAGGCCTAGGCCACAGGTTCCCCACTCCTGTATTATACTATCTTCAGTGACATTTTGAGACTAATAGTATCGCCAAATCAAGTCCCACAGATGGCTCTACTCAAAAGTACCACATGAATGTATCTGTACTATTCATTAGTAGACTAAGGAATCCCACTGAATACCTAATGAATGCCGAACGAATACCTCAGACTGTTCACTGCAAAACAAATTTTATGCACGTGTCAAAATCCTGAGAAAAATGATGATCTACCAATTGAGAAGCATTACCTAGGCAAGCGTAAGAGCCAACTGCACATCACAAAGCACTCTAATTGCACAGACTGTGTGTGGGGCATGACGTGTAAAGAGGGACATCTCAATGCAATAACTCTCGAAAGCACTTAACGTTATCTATCATCAGCACTGCTTATCTCCACCGTGGCAAGTTAAACCTACCAGTCCACACAACTGTTAACTTGTATGACCTGCTATGTGCAGACTAGATTTCAGATGTCAACATACGTTTAAGTATTCCTCTAGTTAAAGACTGAGCAGAAGCAGAAAAACATGACTCGAGAAGAAAAATGGATTATCTATAAATAATGGAAAGAAAAAGAAATGCCACTGGATCACTAAAATTATGGTTTTTTCTCGTGGTATTAGGACATACAAGAGTAAGTATTGAAATCCCCTGCATCTGGATAAGCAAACACTTTAGAATAATTTTCCACACATGTAACTCCCCACCATGTTCTAATCTGGGGTTTGGACAGTGCTCTAAGTAACATTTCTGTGTTTCAGGATGGAAGCCTGGTCTTCCAAACACATTAGAAACTGAACACGTGTGTGCCGAGGACATAATCAGCCTGGCATCTGCCCTGGCAGAAGCGTCCTCCAGCCTCCCCAGGGCAGACTCACTCTGCTCTGTGAAGCCAAGGAGGAAGGTCGACCATGCTGGGAAATGAGCTTTGAAAGCCAATTTCTCCAAACTCATGACTTCCAGGTAAGCTTCCATGTATGCTGCAACTTTCTTTTGCTATACTGTTTTTAAATTTTGATATTAGATTTCCAGAAGCAACCTACCACAAATTCAAGCTTTCTCAGAAAGACTGACTAAGGGATAAAAAGTTACCAACTCACTGTTTATATTCCTTATTTGGGGAAGAAAGAAGGAATTTCATGATTGATTTATAAATTTAGCTTGTTTACTAATTCTTTAGAAGAGCTACTTAGTTTATAGTTTAATATATCTAAAAAAGGTCTTCTATAACACACTCAGTAAAATATGTTAGTCCTTCAAAGCATGTTGCCAGGATTCAGGGAAGAATTATTCCTGGGTCCCTTCCCAATCACACCTTACTCTGTTCAGCATTAACAGTATCTGACAGGTAGGCAAAGTACTGTCATTAAAACTGCTAATTGCCAAAAACACTAACCGAATCAATAAAAATCATCTCCCTCAACTATAACAGAATGCTCTTCAAATACAGGAAGTGGTTGTGTATTTATTTTACAAAGATGACATCTGTGTCTACTGAGGAACAGAACGCTGACAGTTTTATCACTGGGGGCTGAGTAAACAAATATTCTACCAGACAGCTTTTGGTATCACTGCATTCACCCACTCCATGAGTCACACAGAAAAAGCAAAGCAATAAAATATTATAGAGAAAACATTATGCCCCTTTATGCAATTACAGCTAGCTTACACCTTCTGGAAAGTATGAGCACAGAGAAAGGGATACACTATGGAGAACACCAAACACCACACAGAGAAAGGGATACACTAGAACACTGCACAGAGAAAGGGTTACACTATGGAGAACACCGCACAGAGAAAGGGATACGCTATGGAGAACACCGGACAGAGAAAGAGATACACTAGAACACTGCACAGACAAAGAGATACACTAGAACACTGCACAGAGAAAGGGTTACACTATGGAGAACACCGCACAGAGAAAGGGATATGCTATGGAGAATACTGCACAGAGAAAGGGATACGCTATACGGTATATATGGAGACCACCACACAGAGAAAGAGATACACTATGGAGAATAAGCACAGAGAACACTATCGAGAACACTTTAATCTTCTCCTAAGAAGTTCACCAATGTCTACATGATTGTTTTCATATGGGCCTCTAAAATGCAATCATTTGCTTTCATTATTAAAAATTTTTAATTGTTTAACATGTCAAGAAAAATGCTAAATAGGTCGGTGCCCATAGCTCAGTGGGTAAGGGTGCCGGGCCACATATACCAAGGCTGGAGGGTTCAAACCTGGCCCGGGCCAGCTAAAACAACAAAGACAACTGCAACAACAACAACAACAACAAAAGTAGCTGGGCGGTGTGGCGGGCATCTGTAGTCCCAGCTACTTGGGAGGCTGAGGCAAGAAAATCACTTAAGCCCAAGAGTTTTGCTACAAGCTGTGACGCCATGTACTCTACCCAGAGCAACATAGTGAGACTCTGTCTCAAAAAGAAAAAGAAAAAAGCTAAATAGACAATGATCAAATAATTTATTTTTTCTTACCTGTAAATAACCATACTTAAAAGTAATTAAGTAAATCTTATTAGTAAGAGGTAAGATGTTACTTGTAGATGGCATAAGTTGCATGTTTTTTTTCTTTCTAAGACAGAGTGTCACTCTGTGCCCTTGGTAGAGTACTATGGCATCACGGCTCACAGCAACCTCAAACTCCTGGGCTCAAGAAGTCTCTTGCCTCAGCCTCTCAAACAGGTGCCTGCATAATGCCAGGCTATCAAGTTGCATATTTTAAAAGTATTCATTTAGGAAAGAAGTGAAAATTTTGTATAGCATTTTCACATTTCCATAAACCAGAAGGTATTACAGGAGATAATCTCTGATAAATCGACATTTCACTGCAACTTATAAGCACAGAGAAAAACTTTCTGGACACATGCCTTCTTTCTGGCAAATACCTATTTTTGTAGTCTGCTGATATTGTTAAACTCTCTGCTGTTTCCTTCGTTTTAGGATCCTTTTGAGCGTGGAATGAGATAACTATTCCCATAATTAAGAACTCAGCCTGGGGCGGCACCCTGGGGCTCAAAAGAGTAGGGTGTCAGTCCCATGTGCTGGTGGTGACGGGTTCAAACCCAGCAGTGGCCAAAAACTGCAGGGGAAAAAAAATAGAATTCAGCCTGTCTTTAATGATGAAAAAGAACACTAAAATCCTAGCATGCTAGTAACAAAGCTGGGAAGCAGCTGCTTCTAAGCCCTCGTGAGCCATGTGGACCGACCAGGCCAGATAACATCACAGGCCACTGTCTTCCTGCCTTTCAAAGACTTGCAGTCCACTTGCTCACGCTATTCACTTATTTATACCACCCAGTCAGTCAGCTATCAAACTTCAGAGAGATTTCCCTCTTTTATTTCACAATATGCTTCATTTCACTGCAATAATTGCTAATAGTTTCAGGTCAACAGGGCCCAAGACTCTACTGGGAGGGGATCTTATTCTGCTGCTTCTGTTCACCACTGTATTTCAAACTTCTCAATTCTCCTCCAACTTCTTTCTCAGTGGACAACCATAGATTCTTCCCACCGCTGTGAAAGACACCTTCTTCCATTCGCTTTCCTAACTTGTATCTCCAGCTCAGGGTTCTTGCTCAGAGCGCCAGTTTACACACCTTGCCACCTCTCCTACATCTCCTCCTGGATGGCTCACAGATATCTCACACTAACACAGCAGAGCAGTGCTTCTCAACCTTCCTAATGCCACAGCCCTTTAATATAGCGACCTACAGGTTTAGAACCGCTGCAGTGGAGGCCCCACAGCTGACCACTTCCCTACACTGACCACCACTACAAGTTGACTCTAATTTTCAGACTGGACATGTATAACATGTACTCAACAGAAGACCAACCTCTATATACCACCTATGTCTGGAAGTTGAATCCTGACTTGCACTTGACACACAGTATTATTCACCCTCCATCACCTGACCATCTGAGTCCGCTCTACACCAAGGGTAAAGGCTTGGGCTTTACCGATTCGTTGTGTTCTTTTTTCTTCAGTACATGTTCTTTCTTCATGTTTTATCATTACCACGTGTTGGATTAGGGCTAATGTCCTATTGTTTACCACGTGTCGTGGACCATTTTTTCAATGTGAGGGCTGGTCTGAATTTTAAGTACATCCTACACTTACTGAAAAATGTTATAGTTAATTGAGACCCGATGACCCAAAGAAAAGAACTGAGCTGACACTGAGGGAAAAGGTTGATCTAAATTTTCTGGAAGGCAGCAGCCAAAGAAAGAGAGCAGAACACCTGGGTGTCAGCAAGACCACAGTTAGCAACATCTAGAAACATCAACGTGAATACTTAGAGAGATACGAGAAAGAAAGCAGAGACCTACACCAGGAAAGAGGAAAAACAATGAAACCACATTAAGCTGTTTCAAACAAACAAGGGCAGTTAACACCTGAATCTTCTGGCCAATGATCTAAGAAAGTTGTTTAAAATTCACATAGATCTGGGCATGGTGACTCACGCCTCTAATCTTTTTATTTTTTTGGCCAGGGCTGGGTTTGAACCTGCCACCTCCAGCATATGGGGCCAGAGCCCTACCCTTTTGAGCCACAGATGCTGCCCCACATGCCTCTAATCTTAGTACTCTAGGAGCCCAATGAGAGTGCAATGCCTGAGCTCAGGAGTTCAAGACCAGCTTGAGCAAGAGCAAGACCCTGTCTCTACTAAAAATAGAACTAGCTGGGCATTGTGGCAGGCACCTGTAATACCAGCTAAGACTGAGACTGAGGCAAGAAGATTGCTCAAGCCCAAAAGTTTGAGGTTGCTATGAGCTATGATGCCACAGCAAGCTACCTAGGGCACAGAGTGAGATCCTATCTTAAAAGAAAAAAAAAATCGCACAGGAATTTGAGATGAAAGATTTCCCAGTATCATGTTTGGCTCAAGAAATTTGGACTGCCACATGAGACTGCCCAGAAAGTCTTCTGTGGTGAATTCAATGAAGTTCCAGTAGAAGTTGTGGAAAATTTCATCAAAAAGTTCCTAGATTTTGCCAGAGGCTTCAAAGATAACATCTTCAACACTGACAAGTGCGAAATCTTTTTCAAACAAGAGCCTAATCATGAAGGGTGACAAATGTAAGAGTTTCTTTCTAAAGAAGAGTTCACAGTTCTGCTTTGCACTACTTCAACTGGAGGGAAACTGAAGCCGTTGGTGATCAGTAAATTAATTATCAAAGCCATGAGCATTCAAGAACCTGAAGCCTGAAGACCTCCCCATCACTTGGAGTTCACACAAATGCACACAGATGACTCTATCTGAGGAGTGCCTAAGGGTACTGACCAAGAAAAGATGACAAAGTGTTTATTCTACTGGCAGTGGACAAGTGTCTTGGCCACCTGCAAGTGAATCATCTCACAAATGTGACACTGAAATTTCTGCCTCCAAACATAGCCTCAAAAATCCAACCTCGTGGCTGGGTACAGTGGTTCACGCCTGTAATCCCAGCCTCTGGGAGGCAGAGGTGGGTGGATTGCCTGAGCACAAGACCCTGAGCAAGAGCAAGACCCCATCTCTAAAAATAGCTGGGTGTTATGGTGAGCCCTTTTACTCCCAGCTACTTGGAAGGCTGAGGCAAGAGGATTGCTTGAGCCCAGGAGTTTGAGGTTGCTGTGAGCTATGACGCCAGAGCACTCTACCGAGGTCAACGAAGTAAGATTCTATCTCAGAAAAAAAATAAAATAAAAAGTCCAATCTCTTGATCAAGCCATCATGAAAACGTAAAATGCACTGCCGAGCCCAGCTCCTGCTCTGGTCATCACTAAACCCACACCTGTGGGCACCTGCGGGAGCAACTTCACCCGCGGCATCAGTTAATGCCCGGGACCGTCCTCTGGGTCAGTTCTGCCTGGAACAAGGTTTAGCCAGGAAAGGTGCTCAAGTGTTCCTAGAAAGCTGGATTTGTGGCAACCCAAGAGCACGATGAGGTGACAACCTGCATTGAACCTGGCCCAGAGCAATTTTCCAAGTGATCCTGACTGAAGTACAGAGCCGGGTAAAAGGGCAGGAAGCAGCTGGGAAGTGGGAGAAAGAGTGAGGACCACACGGAAGTTGCGGAGTCTCCAAAGGACGAGGCATCAGGCATCGAGGAGGCAGCTGGAGCCATTTGCTGTGGGAAAATGTCCAGGGGTGCTGAGCGGTGTAGGGTTCTTATGTTGATAATAAGAAACAGACCAAGATTGGCTCCTTATTCAGAAAGAATGACTAAACCACGAGACAGCAGTACATGTATTGATTTTGGGGGGTTTTTGAGTTTTTTTATTTTCCAAATTAGTATGAGGGTACAGTATTTAGGTTGTATTGTTCTCACTTCCAGGGTAAAGTTCCATTTGTAGAAGAGCCCCTCACCCAGGGGGCGTGTTAGACACCCTAACAATGTGCACATTAGGTGAGGTCCCGCCCTCATGCCCTCCCTCCCTCAGTCTTATGTCCTCCCCCTTTCCCACCTGCTCCCACTTCCCTCTAACCCCAAACTGGACTATATTGGTGTTTTATTGTTCTTTTTTTTTGGAGATAAGAGTCTTTCTCTGTCACCCTCATTACAGTGCCATGGTGTAAGAGCTCACGGCAACCTCAAACTCTTGGGCTTAAGCAATTCTCTTGCCTCAGCCTCCCAAGTAGCTGGGACTACAGGTCCCTGCCATAACACCTGGCCATTTTTTTTTTTTTTTTGTAATTGTCAGTGTTGTTTGGCAGGGCCTGGGCTGGCTTCAAACCTGCCAGCCTGGGTATGTATGGCTGGTGCCCTAGCCACTGAGGTACAGGAGCTGAGCCTGTTTTACTGTTCTTATGAATATGTAATTGTTTATATATTGATTTCATATCAGTATAAAGTACACTGGATATTTATTTTTCCATTCTTGCAATACTTTACTAAGAAGAATGTATTTCAACTAGATCCAGGTAAATGTAAAAAATGTAAAGTCTCCTTTTTAATTGCTGAATAATATTCAATGGCATACAAACAGCACAGTTTGTTGATCCATTCATGCGTTGATGGGCACTTGGTTGTTTCCACAATTTGGCTATTATGAACTGATCCACAATAAACATTCTAGTGCAAATGTCTTCATGGTAAAATGATTTTTGTTCTTCTGGGTAGATACCTAGTAACGGGACTGCAGAATCAAATGGAAGGTCTACTTTTACATCTTTGAGGAGTCTCCATACTTCCTTCCAAAAAGGCGATATTAGTTTGCAGTCCCACCAGCAGTGTAAGTGGTTCCCTTCTCTCCACTCCATGCCAGCATCTGGTGTTTTGGGATTTTGTGATGTGGGCTAATCTTGCTGGGGTTAGGTGATATCTTTTTTTTTTTTTTTTTTTTTTTAGACAGAGCCTCAAGCTGTCCCTCTGGGTAGAGTGTCCTGGCATTACAGCTCACAGCAATCTCCAACTCCTGGGCTCAAGCGAGTCTCCTGCCTCAGCCTCCCAAGTAGCTGGGACCACAGGCGCCCGCCACAACGCCTGGCCATTTTTTTAGTTGCAGCCATCATTGTTGTTTGGCAGGCCTGGGCT